>JACEII010000028.1:3223762-3241691 GCA_014332785.1 Antheraea mylitta | reverse complement strand
TAGCGATAAATCGGTCTAAATATTGAGTAAATAACTGCATTAGTCAGAAAGATTAAATTTGTACTTATTTACACCTAAATATAATAATAAAATTACTGCTATTCTAACATGGGTTAAGATTACTTTTATTTTTAATTCCAAAAAATATCATCAAGCAGATAATTGTCAATACCAAAAATGTCTTTCAATAATAATTCCATTTTAATTACGTTTCTAAGTTAGTGGAAAAAAACATCCTAAAATTATTTAAAAATCAATATTTTTGTCTGTGAAGGTACGATATGCACAAATAAACGCAACTTTACCGGCAGCCAGGTAGCCCGTTGTTAGGATGAATATAATGTATAAAACTGGTTTGATTGATTCATTCCGGTATGGCCTCTGCCTATATAGGTAATTTCGCTAATATCAAGTGTGACAAATACACGTTATGTATCTAATACCAAATATTCAGTATAACAACGTAGAATAATCTACAATGGAAACATATCAACATAGATAAATTACCAAGAAGTGATAGGCACTATGTTGTGAATGGTATAGAGATTATTTATAAAAATGTACTAGAAATATATTTAAAATACGTTTTCGAAACAGTTTATAACTCTTAGACTATAGTTTCAAGCAAGTGACATTTGACGGTTCGGCGCGATGTTTGACGCTCCGATACGGTGTTCATATATTTTTCTTTAATATAATGGAATAAAAAAAGGTTTCAATACAAGTTGAAGATGGTTATGTTAAAGTAATCGGTAGAGATGTTTATTTAGTTTTATGTAGGTTAGTTTTTATCTTAATTGAACCTGGTATATTTTTTTTTTCTCGAAATGACTATTGACAGAGCAAGGTCTTAACAGCTTTACCGGACTACAAACAACGGAGTGGTAAATAATACTACGAACGGGTACTAGGCTTATTTAAAATAAAAATTACATGTAATCTGGGTATATGTTTCAGTGAATCCGTGGATAGTTTGGATTTTTGGAAACGGTAGTTGTGGCTGCAACTGGATACCAGTTTTATTCATTTTTTTTTCGCGTTTAAAAATACAATTGAAACCAATGATAACCAATTTGGTGCAGACGAAGTTGCACGGGTCAGCTAGTAAGAAATAAGTTTCTCTAATTTCTTTGAAAAACAAAGATACAAAAACAAATTATCTACAATGCCTTCGAAGGTAATATCAAAGGATACGACTTCGAACTATCTGTGAGTTCTAGGCGTAGGAAATCATTGTGAATCAGCATTATTAGCATGTCAAAAAGGGTTTCTAAGGTCAACATAATTTACCTCCACCTGCTTCCAAATTTCAATCTATATTTTCGGCAATTATTTTGTCAGACTAGTTTTCTTCAATCATTTTAACATTTTGTTTCATTCAGTCAAAAAGTCTATCCCTACGGACATCATAAATTCGTATACGAGTTTGTTATGCTTTGATACCTTAACTATTCAACCTTTAATGTATATCCACGCGTACAGATGAGACAGCTATATTATCCTACAAATTAGTATCTAATGTTCGAATTAGTGTCTTCTTTTATTTTGAAGTGATATATTGCAACAGGTTTTGAAGTACTGTAGCCTGAAGGGTATGCTTTAGCATACGAGTCATCTAAGTTCTTACTCACTCTAGAATGGCAGCAATGTAACAGTAACTATAGAGATATTGCGTAACGGTAAATAGACAAATCTTGGTTTTTGTTATACCTCACAGGTTTTAGGGTCTGACCACAATCTTATCTGACTTTAAATACCGATGTGATCTAAGTTTAGAAACATATAAAATCTAGAAGAAACTTAAATGTAGTTGTCGAAACACACCTACTGGTGTTTGGTGATAGATCTACAACTAGAAAAAGCTTCTTTCACCTCAAGCTCCGGTTTAGTTGGAAGGATTAACCTACATCAATCGACATGGTATTCGAACACACTATCAACTGAGCTATCATTTTATCAATATTTATAGTACCTCAATAATACATTATGTTACTTATGGACGATAATGTATTTTTACCAAAGATTGCGATTGCATATTAAGAAAATAGTATCTCACCTTCCGCACTCTTGAAGGACTCCATGTGATATACTGGTGACACCATCGTTTAGCCTAATTCCAGGTTTGCCTTCCAGCCTCAGCACTATGTGCTCCAAGATCATAAAGATGAAAAAGTACGGCCATGACTGTAAAGAGATTAAATCCGTTTAATTTTTAAACGTATACAACTATAGTATTAGATAATTTAAATCTCAGCAATATTTTTATCCATTTCTCACTGAATATTTCCTTATATTTATTTATTTTACAATAGCTCATCTTCAACATCTTCTTACAATGTCACAAACTCACAAACTTTACCTCTTTATAATATTAGTATAGATATAGAGTTCAATTTTAACTGCAAGTATTGATAGCTGGGTAAAGTTAATACCGCTTCACTAATCTGTCACGGTAGATAGATCAAAAACTGCAATATGTATCTAGAAAGGTTATGAAACCACTGCAATATGAAACCACATTCCCGTTGGTGTGAAATCAGAACGTGATTCGAGTATGGTCGAATCATATACCGTTATTGCGGCGAGTGGTTTCGTATCCAATTTCAGAGAGATTAATTTGTGATTTTATTATCTATTTTTTTGGCAACCAATCTTCTAATAGATTAATACTGCTATTATTAAGTAGGTAATAATATTACAAGTTTCTGTTGAATATTCAATTGAACTAACAAGATGGTGGCCGTCTTGCTAGAACTTTCCAGTGAGTTTTTCTTTTTTAAGAGTACAAACAGAACAAAACTCTTGAAACACTTAGAAAATTTGTATTAAAAGACCGGCATGATTTAAATACTGGAAACTGTGATATTATTAGTTTAATATTTCGGACTCTCTAAGAATAGTAATCATTTTTCACGTAACTGTGTGAGGTTTTACACAGTTTTTAACAGTACATTATCGATTTGCCAGATTGTAAGTTCAAGCACTATATCAAATGGGTTTCGATGTCAAAAGGCTATTATAGATTGGATGAATATGTCAACGATGGCGATGTCTGGAATGAACACTCCTCTCTGTGTATCAGGTAAATATGATCGTAACTTTTAACGTATTTTAATGTATATCGACGTGAAGTAACAGTGCTTGAATTATTGCGTTTCGTACGGTCAGTGAGAGCGCTGGAGGCCCACATCTCCTTACCCTGTCTTCCTTCTCCTTCCCCACTCCCCTAAACGCAGTCTGGCAATGTACTTGCGACTCCCTTGGTGTTGCTGGTATCTATGGATGCCGGTGATCATTTAACATCAGGTAACCCGCCTGTTCGTTTTCCTCTTATGATATAAAAAAGAGGATAAATCCTGTCGACTTTGTTATCAGTTCTTTTCGATGATTGTTTTCCAAACCATTTGTAGCTTTAACGTTCATAAGCGCTCTTTTAGTGCGTAAATTGAACATTGAATAATAATTTGATATGAGAATTGTTTGGATTTTGTCTGTTTCTAAATAATTTTTAAGATGTAAACTAGAAGTTGTCTTAATTATCTTATAAGCAATACCTCACTTGGGAATCACTAAAATTAACAATATCATGAATATCATAACACCAATTAACATAGAATCACTACCTAATGTATTGTGTTTAATCGAATATAAACAATATGAAGTAATTTACTATAAAGCGGAATAGTAGTTTACTAATTAATACAGTACAAAATATATATATGTTTGTATTTGGTAGACATGTTAAAGTCACTTTATAGTATCTAAAGCTTCTGTTACATTGAAGACGTATGTGTTAAAATTGAAATTATTTAATCATTTTATGTATAAGAATTTTACAATAAACGTGAGAAGGCTTTGTATTGGAGCATAATAATGTATATGTAAATAGACAATGATAAATTGGCATATTTAGATGCTCGCAAGAG
The DNA here is from genome assembly GCA_014332785.1 of Antheraea mylitta. Lineage (NCBI taxonomy): Eukaryota > Metazoa > Arthropoda > Insecta > Lepidoptera > Saturniidae > Antheraea > Antheraea mylitta. Next base: position 3,237,765 of record JACEII010000028.1, on the reverse strand, counting down.
CCAACATTATGGCAGTGGATGATAGGCAAATCAAAGGGGTTTCTGTGATTGACACTTTTGGAAAATCCTTTTTTTACACCAAGCCCGAAGGTATTTATGATAAGGCTCTCCCATAAAAAAACGTGTAAATGGTGTATAGATCGATATAAATATAAGCTTAGTAGTGGTAGAGCCACGCTGAAGCTATTATTGGTTTCAGCCTGAATGGATCGGCTCGTCCGGGGTAGCACCACCCTCTCACAGAAAACGGACGTGAAGTAACAGTGCTTACATTGTTGCATTTCGTTCGGTCAGTGAGAGCGCAGGAGACCCATCTTCCCTTCCCTCCCTTCCCCCTCCTCTTCCTACCCCTCCCCCTTTCTCTCCATTCCCCAAAACACAGGCTGGCAACGCACTTGCGACTCCTCTGGGGTTGCTAGTGTCTATGGACGGCGGTGATCGCTTAACAACAGGTGACCCGCATGCTCGTTTGCCTCCTATATGACATAAAAAAAAAGCTATTGCATTTTGTTACAAATTTACGCTCAGTAAAATGATTCCTACAATACCCAACCTTAAAGGGACTAGTTAGTTGTTTTGCTAGCAAGTGAAGTTTTGCGATGTCTTCCTTTAGAGAAGCCTTACGTCCTTATACACCAACATTGAGATATTACCTTTTTTAAATAAAGTTACCTTCGTCCGTCAACGTTGAGACATAACGCCTTGACGGCTTGTTTTTTTACTTGTTGATGTCGAAACGAATTTATTATAACGAGATTTACGTTTTGCAATCGCCAAATAGCGGTTCTGATTCTCGTTGGAAGATATTGCATTCGATGTTGTAAATTTATTAAGATCGTTAGCTGTCACAATTACAGCCAATAAGTTGCCCTTGACCGCGTGGTTTTCAATATTTATAAATATGTTTGCAAATTTCGATTTAGATTTAATTTTACATACAAGTATTATGACATTGGTATTGGTGGCTTTTTTATTAAATTCATATCGTCAAAACTTTCGCCAGTGTCATTAGTTTGATCACGATGAAACTGACTTGTAGCGTTCAGTTTTCATTCAATATTTAAACTATCATGTAAATATATTTAATGTTATCATGTCATGTTATAATAGTATAGTTATTAATTTCATAATACACTAGTTTTGTACAATAATTCTTTATTACTTTTTGTTTATAATTTCTAAAAGTGTTATTCATAGCTTCGAACTGCAATCAAGTGATTACAATTAAAGATTTTTTCCGTTAATTCCAGATGTAAATAATTGTTTTTTTTTTATATCATATGAACAGATGAGTCACCTGATGTTAGGTGATCACCACCGTCCATAGACACTTGCAACAACCAGGGGAGTCACAAGTGCGTTGCCAGTCTGTGTTTGGGAGAAGGGCGGGGGGGACAAGAAGGGAAGGAGGAAGGGGAAGGGGAGGGTACGTGGGTCTCCAGCTCATTCACTGACCGAACGAAACGCAACAATGCAAGCACTGTTACTTCACGTCGGTTTTCTGTGAGAGGGTGGTGCTTCGCCGGACGAGCCGACCCATTCGTGCTGAAAACAATAATAGCTTCAGCTTGGCTCTACCACTACTAAACGCTTCCTAATTCCTACCACTACACTTCCTCACATACGTAGTGTTTCGAACTAACTCCGCAATTGACCTAGCAAGGTCTTAACAGCTTCACCGGACTACATACGTGGTGTACTGTTTATAATCTTAACAATTATGTCTATTGCAAACTATACGGACAAGTATTATAAATAAATATAAATTTACAGACAATACAATAGATTTTCCATTACAGAAAACATACTAACGAGAAGATTCATAACCTTATATTATGGCTCTATATTTTGTAATATTGATTCCGTTATAGGTACTAGTTCGGTTTTTGCGTGATGTCGAATTCCTACAAAAACTCCCGGGAAAGTTGTAATAAAGAGGGCCATCACCTTGTTAGAATATCGAAATGATCTCAAGACACCTGTAACAGCATTAGCTCCCGATCATGTTAGCAAGAATGTACTATCTATTAGACGATAGGTTGCCAAAGAAGAAGACAAAAAAAACATACTAACCTGTTTGAAAAAATTGGGGACTTCTTCCTTCGTTTCATACATAGTGTCCTGTGGAGAATGGAGGTAGAACAGTCTCCCTATAGCCCTCAAATGATCAGTAACTACATCTGAGAAACCATTCTCCATAGATCCGTTCGCGAATGTATACTCCGCCATTTTGTCACCTTATATTATGACCCTGTAATAAATATCAAATTGTTATTCAAATTTTGGACTTAAGCTCGTATGGTTTTATTAGATTTGGGTGTTATGTAATTTAAAAGTTAATTGCTTAAATAATAGATTATTTCTAAAATATAAAGTCACCGAGCGTAGCATATCCTTATTCATATATATATATCTTCTGCACGTGTGCGTCACTGAACTCCTCCTAAATGGCAGGACCGATTTTGATAAAATTTTGTGTGCGTGTTCCAGTGGATCCGAGAATGGTTTAAATCCACAAATGGACCCCGTAGGTGGCGCTGCGGTTGACTTTTAGGATCTTTTTTTTTTAATTATCAAAGCAGGACGACGTCCGCAGTAACCGCTAGTATAATGCATATATTCATTTATAAATACATATACATGTATATCGACATAAATTTAAGCAACTATTTAATAATTTTTTTTTTATTCTTTCCGAAGATAATTTTTTGTGTTTATAATTAAATTTCTTATGTTATGTTGTTAATATAAAGTACAAAAATATTAACGTAAAAGTACATGATTCATTTCATTTATTATGCGCTCAAAATTGTATTATACTAGGTGACCTGTGCCCCCTTCGTATTTTTACTTGTGATATAATTGTGATTGTGATTCGGTTAGTACTGAGTGATATGTAATTTGATAACAATCCATGATTGTTATTGACAATTTGACCGATAAACATCACTTAACGATTTCAATATTTTTTGTGATTTAAATGTAAAAGTTACATAGTCTGTCTTTATTTGTAGGCATTAGCAAGCTCTACAACTTTTCTCTGAGACTCAATCATATATCTCTAATGGTTAAAGCAACCCCGTGACACTCGCACAGTGGGGCATATGTTGTCGTAAAAAAACTTCAGTAAGAAACGTTTTGTTTGACCGTTTTATCTCCGACTTACTATGCAAATCCGACTACCACAAAGAGTCTTTTCATTTTTCGGGTTAATATATACCCACATAGTTCGGGTTAGTAATACACACAAATAGTGCGAATTTCTATTTGTAAAAAAAAAATTAAAAATCGGTTTAGTTCATCCAGATATTACCCAACAACTTTACAAACTCATATTCTCACAAACTACCTCTTTATAATATTAATATCGATTGAATCTATGGATTTTGGTGCAACTGTACCTATATCTCATGTTTAATTTATTAAATGTAACACATGTTTATTCATATAAAACAAACTTATTCTAGATATGTATAAATGCGTAGAGACAAAACTGTTATGTACATTTTCCTCTTCTGTTTCTCAACCGACATGGGAAAAGTTCATCTTTTTTAAATCATTGACACTTCAAAAATATATGAATTATGGTAGAACCTCGAACACAGGGTTGCACTAGTTAATTTTATATTATAATAGCTCCTTGGCCAACTGACACGCAGCGAAGCTGTCAAAAGGAAAAACACCACAATTTTGAAACAGACATCATTAGTGCTCCGCTCCTATTGGTCTTAACGTGATGATATATAGTCTTCCTGAATATATAACATATTTATCACTGAAAGAATTTTACAAATCGGTCCAGTAGTTCCTGAGCACGTTCAACCAATCAAACAAACTCTTCAGCTTTATATATTAGTATAATTATGGATGTAATAAAGATTAAATCATAATGAAATATATAAGGTTCTATAGTTTCAACGCGAAAACATTACCTACAGAACATATTATTATATTGAAAATATTTGCTTATTCCAATAATATACACCTTATTTATCTATTTAATGTATAAAGTAAACAAACCAGGTATGCTTAAAGTTTGTTTATCGCTTTGTATTCGCAATGTAAATAATAGACCACAAAAAAACCCGCTCAGCTCGTTCACTGCGTTAAACTTGGGTTATACAGATAGGTTAAAGAAACCTACCCGATTAGGCCTCCCACGGCAGCGGCTCAAGCCTAGGTTCGATCCCTCGGTAGGGAGCCCTTGAGTGCGTTGCTTGCGCGATACGGTGACACACAAATATACATCACCGCTACAACACTACACGATCACCCCCACACACGTGCACGCCTACACGCTTACACATGAAAGTGGAAGGGCTTACTTTTTTCCCTAATCTGGTTATACCTCTGAGTTTTCATCGCTTCAAGTATAAAGTACTAACTAGAGATAATCGAACTAACGGCTATTAGAATATAAATATGCCTATTGCTCGATATAACAGAAGTTGGCAATTCTATATTTAAATTGCTGTTTGTTGTTAGTTTGAGATAATCTCTAGAAGCAGATAACGAATTTTACAGGATATCATCTAGCCATTATTATGGTATACCCATCGTGTTAATATATGGAAGGAAACGGTTACGTCTATGGATTTTAAAGAGATCTAGCCGTAGAGCCTGAAAGTTCCTGAATACTCTAACTGGTAAAAAATTTACCCCGAATATACCACCTAGTATCTATCCAAATAAAATAGCCAACAGATTAGTTGATCTCTCTAGAGCGGAAAAAGTTAAAGACAAGGATAATTAGAAAGGGATTTCTCCATTTTAAGAAAAATTTTATTAATGATCCTGATTTGGCCAAACCATTTTCAGTCGATGAAATCAATCGTGCTATTAAAAATCTGCAGACAGGCAATGCAGCTGGTAATGACGGTATTTATAATGAGTTTCTCTTGAACTTGGGGCCGGCTGCACGAAATTGGATATCTCTCTTGTTTACTCCTCAATATCGAAATCCAAATCCAATCCAATATCCAAAATATCCTCTCTAAAGATTTCAAGGAGACAAAAGTTATTGCCTTTTTAAAACCGAGTAGATCAGATGATGACCCATCCAACTACCACCCAATAGCTCTCCTTAGCAATTGTTACAAATTATTAGAACGAGTGCTACTGTCGCGTATTGCGAAGCTTATTGATGACGTCGTACCTATAGAACAAGCTGGTTTTAGATGTGGTAGAAGCTATACAGACCAAGTGCTGGCTCTGACTACTCACATAGAGACAGGGTTTCAGTGGAAACGCAAATCTAGAGCTGTTTTCGTAGACCTTGCCTCCGCATATGATACAGTGTGGCGTCAGGGCTTACTATATAAGCTATTGTCCGTGGTTCTGAGTAGAGAAATTGTTCAGCTTATATCCAATATGCTCTAACAGCGGTTATTTAGAGTACATCTGGATTCGGTTGCGGATGCGGCTAGCGATGCTAGAAGGCTAAACAATGGCATTCCACAGGGTTCTGTTTTGCATTCCGATGTTATTTAATTTGTATTTCCATGATTTGCCAGCTACTATCTCCAGAAAATTAATTTATGCTGATGACATATCTCTGATAACGCAAGGAAAGACTTTCTGTTATATGGAAGTTACTTTATCAAAAGACATGGAATATTTAGTAGAATACTTTAAGATTTGGCGTTTGATACCTAACCTAAATAAAACAAAAACATGTTGTTTCCATCTGCACAATCAATTAGCCGGGCGCTAGTTGGAGGTTTCCTTCAATGGTATACATCTACGTCATAATCATTTCCCGAGGTATCTAGGTGCTATACTTGACCGCTCACTTACGTAACGAGAACATTTTGTGGGGACCTTATGTAAATTACAGTCTAGAAACAACGTGCTTCTAAAATTAACTTGAACCAGCTGGGGGGCAAACGCCGATATATTGAGAACTACTGCCTTGTCGTTGGTGTATCCCGTGGCTGAGTACTGTTCCCCGGTGTGGTTGGGTAGTGTGTAGTGCAAAAAGTGGATCCTGAGCTTAATAAATCTATGCGAACCATATCCGGGACGTTAATATGTACTCCCATGGATTGGCTACCGTTACTTAGCCATATAGCTCCACCAGCTTTGAGAAAGAATGAGGCCTTACTAAGAGAGCTTATTAAAGTAAAGCAGAATATTCGTCTTCCTATGCATGGTGAGTTCTTTAATCCCCCACACCATAGACTAAAATCCCGACGACCAGTTTACAAAATTGCTGCGGAAATAGGTAATAGGGATTCCAGCATATGGAGCGAATGGCGAAAAAAATGGCAAGCATCAAAGTTGGGTGAGGCAAGATGCGACCTCGACCCGTGCATTAAATTAAAGGGCTTCGAATTGCCCCGAGGTGAATGGTGCAAGTTAAACAGATTGCGTACTGGTCACGGGCGGTGTGCAGAGTTTAAGTACCGATGTGGGTAGGTTGACTCGGCACGCTGTGACTGCGGAGCAGATATCCAATCTATAGCATACATCATAGAACAATGCCCCCTAAGGAAATATAATGGTTCCCCTGATGACCTGATCGTTCTTATTGACGATACCCTAAAATGGCTGAAAGCATTAAACCTCCAATTATAGTAGTACAATTCAACTGATTACTCCATTTTAGCCATACGTTTAAATAAAAAAAAAATCAAAATATACCACGATATTTGCATTTCAGTTCGTGTTCTTAAAGCTTTAAGAAAATGCGATTTTTATAATATTTTTTTTCTCGAACTGACTACGCTATTGACGTAGCAAGGTCTTAACAGCTTCAACGGACTACTAAAGCGAGTACTCAGGGAACTCAGCCCATTTTATTTATCAATTAGCTCATATATGTGATGATACGTGCAAATCGCGACCTATCTGAGCTAACCTGACTATTCATACATATATGAGTTCTTGAAACATATATGTTATACTTGTCTAGTGAATAGATAGAAGACCTCAGTAATATTTTGATATTTAAATTGTCGAAGTTTGAAGCGAAAGAAAGTTTTATGACCAAGTGGAACATCTTCGTGAATAATAGATTTGTTTGTGTACCGCATATTCATAGTACTTCCCTTAACATTTGTTATTTTACTAGAATTGTAATTTGTAAAAATAATGGTTTAAATTACATTACATTACAATAATGTGTTTCGTAGATCATTCAGATGATGTTACGTAAACAGATAAATGTAGGACTACCAAGACAAAGTTTAACACGGTCTATAGTAACATATAGCACTCCATAACCAGCCAGTGTAAATATTATATACCATAGTAATCAAGCGGGTTGGTAAATTATCTCAGTAAATCACTACCACCTATGATAGATATCTACCATAGTGACTTTCTTTTGGCCCTAGAGGTTTGCGCGTTACATAACAGTGGCGATTACCTATCGGTGGTAAATCTTTCGACGGTCACTGTCGGTTTTGGACTACATTGTACTTAACATAAAGTATAAGGCTATCTATCATACGGCTGAGCTATAATAAAAAAAGAATTAATACATAATGTATACACAAATAAATATAAATTGTGACAGTCGTGTGGTTTCGCTGGAGGAAAGTCAAATCCACGTTTTTTTATGTCTTCTATTCTGTAGAGTCTTGGTCCGGATAATTCGCAATGCTGTGGGTTTTGATTCGTATCTCACATTAGATTTTGCCCGCGACTTAATCAACATGAAATATTTACTTTGGGATGACGCCAACACGCAGCGGAAGTTCTCAAAAGGAAAAGACACCCCGATTTTGAAATTTTCTTCATTGGTGCTCCATTCTTATTGGTCTTAGCGCGATTAACAAAACTGAAAGGACTTTTCAAATTGGACCAGTAGTACGCGACATTAGCGGTTCAACCAAACAAACACCCTTATAATATTAGTATAGATTATCTTTCAACTTAAATAAATAAATATACAAATACTTTTGCTGATACGTAAATAATTACTCACGTTGTAAGATAGTGATGACGGAGAACATCGCAAAGTGACTTTAATACTTGAAATAATAATGTTCTCGAAAAATTTCGGTAGAAAAAAAAGCAATTAATGTTCTTCTAGCGATCTGGATGAAGGAAAGCGCGAATACACTATTTACTGTGATAACTATCGGAACACGAAGGACATAAGTTCTTGTTCGGTAATTTCCACACCTGAAGTGCAGTTACCTTCTAATCAGTTAAGTCTTATGCAAATAATAATATAATATTAATTTCTACTTTCATATTTACGTAATTAACAATCCCGTGAGAAGATAAGAAACAACACGTTATAAACAAAAACATTGGCTTAGTTTTATTATGGTTATAGGGATTATCTTCATCATTTAATATTTTGGAATAAGAACATAATACACGTTAATTTTTTAATTTAAATCTAGTGCTAGTTTATAATTTCAAAATAATGTTTCGGTGTATGACTAAAGAAACTAATACTATTGACTAGGCGATCATAATACTGACTGGCCGCTCGTCCTATTGACCAGGCTCTGGTCCTATTGACCGGGCGCTCGTCCTAATGACCTGCAGTTCGTACTATTGACTAATTAATATTGGCTCGAAATAATCCACTACTGACTAGATGATTTTTGTAAACGATCACCGGAGTGGCTAAGTAATTGCCGTTGAGACAATCACACCAATTGTATAAGTTTTTTGCTTCATTATTTATACATGGTTGTGGTCGACCAAATGATTAATCATATAAACGACGTCATACTTTTGTGACTATCCCCATTATGGTTTTATTATAAGCCCCGATAAATTAACAATAACATCAGATTATAATATACCAACGATCTAGAACGTAAACATGACCTAAAAAAAAAGAAATTCTAAATTTGTCATACATAAAACTAGCTAACCCGCGCAATTGCAACTTCAACTGCGTTGTATTTCCAAACTTGAAAAATATTTAAAAACCTAGAACCCGAATACAGTAACTCTCACCGTTTCCAATTGTGTAACCAAACAATTCAGAGAGTCACTCAAGCACATAAATTGTTGGTTTAATGAATAACTTACGTATGTAAGAAATTACAACGAGGCGATCGTAGTGCCATCTGTTATTCAGCAACATCAATAATTTCGTTTTGTTTAAAATACGAGCTTTCGTTGATCATTCGAATATTGTTCCTACAAAAATACTAAAATCGCTAATAAAAAATGGGATGGTGGGGTGAGAAGAGTCAAAAATTGGAGTTATAAGGAATTTATGATGGTAAAAAAAAATGAAAAAAAAACCTGGGTAGGGTATACTCTAATAACCTAGAGGTATAAAATATACTTTACAACCTATTTTCATACCTACCAGAATGACATTTAAAATTTTATAAAAACCGGTCCAACCGTTTCGGAGGAGTTCAACCACAAACATCTTGACACGAGATTTTTTATTATTTGATTGACACCACTGATTAATTTGGTAAATTAATCTGGTTTCAGTTGCTTTGTACAATTATTGTTGATTCGTCAGTAAACGTCTTTGGCTATAGTACCATTTACGCTAAATATATGCCACATCACACGTTTCACGAATAAATTTAACTAATAATTCTTACTGTCTTGTATAGATATAAGGTATCTTTACGGCGTTTCTGTAGAGGCTGAATGTTAATAAAAATGTAATTAGAGAAAACAAAATAGACTAGTTCTAACCCTAGAGAAAATAACGGTTCTGTGGGTTATTAAAAGAATTTTACGGGGATGAAGTTTCTTTTTTATTAATATAAGAATCCTAAAAGTTAATCTAATAAGCAAATTAATACGTAAAGCATATATATATAAAGTTAATGTCAGCAAGACAACAACCCGAACGGGACACACACGTTACTGCTGGAGATTTCACATTGTATTTTTAATTTGATTTGGTTATATGTTTGAATTTAAGGTAATTTAGTTCATTGATTATTTGGCGCCGACTCAAAATATTTAGGTAAACTTACATTACTTTAAGAACTTAGTTATTAATATTAATAAAGCAAAAGGTTTATTATTTTTTGTTAATAAGTTTTTATTTTCTAATTTTTTGTGGCTATAATCTACTAATTGCTACATGCTTACTTTTTTTGTAATACACAACTCAGAAACTGAATTATAAATCATGCCCTGTTTTCCTATCCTTGGGGTTGTTTTTCTACCCTTGGGGTTGTTTTTTCTTGTCAAAATGTACATGGCAACAACTTCAGGGTATTATACTCTTTCAAATCAAAGAATAATAATTAAAGTTTATGTGCGGTCTTAGATATCAGATATCAGTGAGTGAACAATCGCTTATTCTCTATTTTCATACCCGTAAGGTTGGAATTTTTCCCATTTTTTTCCATTTATGTGGGTCCTACTTCGCAGTATATCCTTTCCAATAAAAGAAGAATTTTAAAAATCGGACTATATTGTAAAAAGTTATGCGTGATCATACATAAAACACACACACATATATATATACGCGTCGAATTGAGAACCTCCTCCGTTTTTTTCGTCGGTTAATTAGTATAAAATAAGAATGAAACTGAATAACATTTACAATCATACACACAGTACGTTTCATATTTTTTATGGGCATTTATATAGTTTAAAATCGAGTTCTAAACAATCGAACGCCATATACTTAGGCTGTTTATAGTTTTAATACGAGTACAGAGGACGAAAAGACGTCGTGAGGGCTTCCACCCTTAAGTGGTCGATATTCCCGAGATTCGTACAAAGCGATTTGCTTCTACATTTATTATACGTACGGCTAAGGTGTGGAATTCACTCCCGGCGTATGTCTCCCCGTCATCATATAACTTGGGAGTGTTCAAGAGTAGAGTGAACAGGCATTTAGCAGATAAGCGCGATCCATCGTTGGCTTCATCGTCACTTACCATCAGGTGAGATTGTGGCCAAGCGCATGCCTGTAAAATAATAATAAAAAAAATATACAGCAGTAAATTGGTCTTACATACGACGATGATCTATGCTTACTCAATTGTAGCATTTACGTAATTGTGAAACATATGTATATTCTATCTATATACTATAATAAAACTGGAACAAGTCGAAATCTGTACCTTAAATATTTTTTGAAAATTTTAATCAGGGTAGACTATGTTATCGATATAGAAGCCAAAAATAATCTTTTTACAATTTTTGTCTGTCTGTCTGTCTATCCCTATGAACACGCATCACTCTGAAAGTACCGAACCAATCTTGACGAAACTCGACATAGTGATAACTGATATTACAAGGCTACATCCAGGATACTCTTTGTCCCATAAAACGCAAGGGGTTCTCCAGGATAACGAAAAATAAAAATTTGTACTTCACGCAACTAGACTTTTTTGCGACACCTTAGTACAAGAGCCGGCAACGTTCAAAGAACTAGAATTTTAGAATAGCTGGTTCTTTAATATATCAAAATATATTTTTTTGTATCATAAGAGGCAAACGAACAGGTGGGTCACGTGATGTTAAGTGACCACCGCCGTCTATAGACACTGGCAACACCAGGGGTCTCTCAAGTGCGTTTCCAACCTATGTTGTATATCGTATGTAACCTATATAGGTTATATATATTTATGAATAAGTTTAGGAACATTTTTTTTCAGTAACTTTTAAACGCAACTAAAAGCATGAATTTATCACAGTCAGACACATTTTTTTATAAACAGTCATATATATACCCGCTGATATATTTTATAAATAAAAATAATACATTTCAAACCAATTATTTTTTTCCATAGCAAAGAACAAATTTCATTTTATTAAACATTATTGATATTAAGATTCCACTATATAAAATGAACAACGATCAACGTAAACGTATGACTTGGGATTGACGCCATCTTAAATATACGCGTCGTCGACCATCAGGCTATACGAAACCGAAATACCTTGGGCCGGCGAGGTGAAATATCTCGGCGTCACTTTATATAAACACTTAAATTTCGATTCACACACAGCAGAGAGCGAAACAAAGCCGCTATGGTCTTGGGTCGTCTCTATCATTTGCTTTGTCATAGGAGTAAAATGTCCCCCAGACATAAACTCACTTAATATAAAATTTGCATCCGTCCAATTATGACGTACAGTTGTTCGGTCTTTGCACATGCGCAAAATCGTATTCAAAAGTTGCAGGTTCTTTAGAACCGAGCCCTACGTAAAATTACCGGTGCCCCATGGTACGTCCGGAATAAGGATCTTCACAGGTACCTGAAGATGCCTTCTGTCTGGGCGTATATAAAATCACTCACACGTAGTTATTTCGAAAAAGCCGCAAATCATCCCAACCCGTTAGAGGTATCCGTCGCGATCTATGAACCTACGTAATGCTGCGCACTTTAGAAGACGACCGCGACACATTTTTACCGACCCTCCTGATTCAATCACGTCAGCAAACGATCAGTACCAGCCTGTCTCTTCAAACAGAGTGTGTTCACGCCCACGCCCGCATAACCGCATAACCACAGATCACACCGCCGTGATCTGGGGGTAAATTTCGCTCCCACACACCAAATTAGGCTCAAGCCTGGATCCGTTCCCTCGGCGTGGAGCCTTTGAGTACGCTGCTCACGCGATACAGTGACACAAAACCTTACATCACTGCTACAAGATCACACACATCACCTATACACACGTGCACGTCTACACGCTTACACGCTTACACGCTGTTTTTCTTTTTCAGAGAAATAAACGACAAAGAGTTATTATTTTTCCCTATCCTATCCTATATAGTTTAGAGGAATTTTTCTACACAAAATACATATAGGAGTTGTTGAGGCACGCATGCTTGGTACACATGCATGTTTCAATAACTTATATACGCATATCTAGATAGCTTAGCTTAAATTAGCTCAGATAGGTCGCGATTTTTGCACAAAACAGGCGACAGCCCAAGCCGAGGTGTGCCGTGCACCCTTGGGTTGGTCGCCCAAACATCCCAAGTTGACTGAGTGCCTTCAGTGCCCGCCTCAATAGTTCGGTGAAGCTGTAAAGACCTTTCCAGGTCAACAGCGTTTACATTTCGAAAAAAAAATGCGTCGATAACATACGCTGCCACAATTATCGCTATCTTTATCGTGCAGCCAGTACTATACTAAACTATACCTATAGCTATATTCTATACACATATTATTTTTGTAGCGATAAATCGGTCTAAATATTGAGTAAATAACTGCATTAGTCAGAAAGATTAAATTTGTACTTATTTACACCTAAATATAATAATAAAATTACTGCTATTCTAACATGGGTTAAGATTACTTTTATTTTTATTTCCAAAAAATATCATCAAGCAGATTATTGTCAATACCAAAAATGGTTTTCAATAATACCTAATTCCATTTTAATAATGTTTCAAAGTTAGTGAAAAATAAACATCCTAAAATTATTTAAAAATCAATATTTTTTTCTGTAAAGATGCGATATGCACAAATTAACGCAACTCTTACCGACAGCCAGGTAGCCCGTTGTTTGGATGAATATAATATATAAAACTGGCTTGATTGATTTTTTCTGGTATGGCCTCTGCCTATGTAGGCAATTTCGCCAATATCAAGTGTGACAAATACACGTTATAAATTTAATGCCAAATATTTAGTGTAACAACGTAGAATAATCTACAATAGAAACATATCAACATGGATAAATTACCAAAAGTACTATGTTGTGAGTGGTACAGAGATTATTTATAAAAATATATTGGAAATAAATTTAAAATACGTTTCCGAAACAGTTTATACCTCTTAGACAATAGTTTCAAGCAAGTGACAGTTGACTCTTCGGCGCGATGTTTGACGCTTCGATACGGTGTTCATATATTTTTCTTTAATACAATGGAGTATAAAAAGGTTTTAATACAAGTTGAAGATAGTTATGATAAAGTAAGTGGTAGGAATGTTGTTTTATGTAGGTTAGTTTTTATTTTAATTGATCCTGGTAGATGATGCTACGAACGGGTACTAGGCTTATTTAAAAAAAAACCACATGTAATCTGGGTATATGTTTGAGTGAATCCGTGGATAGTTTGGATTCACAATTGGAAACGGTGG
>JACEII010000028.1:3195412-3223752 GCA_014332785.1 Antheraea mylitta | reverse complement strand
TTTGAGTGAATCCGTGGATAGTTTGGATTCACAATTGGAAACGGTGGTTGTGGCTGCAATCGGGTATCAGTTTTATTAAATTTTTTCTCATTTAGAAATACAATTGAAACTAGTGATAACCAATTTGGTGCAGACGAAGTTGTACGGGTCAGCTAGTCTATAATAAAAACATAATTAAGTTTTATTGATTCAAAAGTATTGAATGATGTTATCGATTTCATTATTACAAATGATTTGCAATTCAAATATATTTTAAATTATACGTATTTCTGAGTTATTTGGAAGGTATAATGTATTCAGAATTTAAATGATGGAGGTTCATGGCCTTATTTTATGGATTTCGACCTGATGCTGGAACTGTATAGAACATATTATTTTTATCTCTTTATTATATTATAATAAAAATATATAATAAATTTTGATTACATATATATTAGAATTGTAAATGAGATAATAAATTATTGGCTACATAAAATATTTAATAAATATAGTTCCGTTAGGTTTTAGAAGAACGCTATAACGTGAAGCGGTCTATTTATAGTTTAATTAGCAACCGCCAGCGGCTTTGTCCTATTCCAATTACAGAATATAACCGTTAATAAAACACAACTTAGTGTTATGTATTGGTGAAATATAAAACAAGAAGAACATATGATACAACAAGAAGGTGAAGAAACTCAATCGTTTTTTTAACGTGGGGAAATCCTTTATGAATACGCTACCATCTCGGGGAAGAAGGTGGGTCGTTTTCGACTCGCATAGACTAAAAGCTCACGGTGTACCGACAGAACGTAATTGTTAGGGCGGTAAGGGATCGTACAAAGCTACTCAATCTTGTAGAGCCGCCCAAATGGTCCGCGCAGCGGAAGGTTACCACCGGGCTCCTACCTATAGAGAGGTAGACTAAGTACACACTAGTTACCCCTCGTCCTCCGGACCTGTGCAGTAAGGAGGTTGGGAGGATGGGCATCCTTCAGGTCCGGTTGCAGTGCCGGGAGGAGTTGGTCAAAACAACGCTTCTTCTCGCCAGTCCTCCGTTGGCGGCAAGGGCCGCTTAGAGGGTCTACCTTGCGGGCCCTCTCAGCCGCGTCCTTTTGCGAGATGACCTCCTCGCAGATGGAGTCATCGCTCGCCTAGCCTGGTCGCTGCCGAGTATGGGCAAAACCACACATGGCAGCGACAAATCACGTTCTACCACCGTAGCCAGAGCGCGGCGCTGTCCCTCCCACGCTGCATACTCAAACAGAATGTGGCCATCGTGGCCAGGCGCACCAACTCCTCCCAAAGAAAATCAATCTAGTTTATCTTTTCTTGAACACATTGTTGTTGTTATATTTGTTTTATTGCAATAGTTACTAGCTGAATCCCTCTCAGATTATCGTTCATTGAATATTTTCAAAGAGACAATTAAATCTAAAAAATATGTTGTCAAAATTCAGCTATGAAATTCATACATCTAATTGTCATAGTCGTAGCCCTAGTAGTTTCAACGTGATTAGGCTTCAAAGGAAGTAGGGAAGATATATAAAGTAAGATTGGAAAAATTTATCTCTTGATTCCGTGAAGTGTGAAAAAAAAGTTTTTGTGTGGACAGACGTTTTATCAAGACGACGTTGTTGGTCTATTATGAAATATTGTTTTTATTAATGAGTCTATTTGTATAGCAACAAAACCTATTTCATTTATTGTATGTTTGTGTATTATGATAAACTTTGAATCCTTGTTATCTAAGAATTTATCTTTTTAGAGACGTTCCTAATTATTAATTAATTAGACATGAGGGCATTACTATTTTTTAAATATATTTGTTTTTATTACAATGTGGTTCCGGGAAGCATACTTGTTAGTCGATATGGGTCATGCCTATGTCACATATAAACCGCATGAAAATGGTGAGCTTTTATAAAATTTGCTATCATCAATTTGTAACTCAAGTCATCATCCCCTTTTAGAAGTGGCCAGATGATAAATAATTACCCAATACCTTTGTGATTTATATATTCTGTTTAAGTTACTAGTTGGCAATTTTGAAACTGCATGTTTAATTCCTAGTTAAAGTATATTTCGCGGTCATTTAATAAATGATTTGTATTGGATAATACCCGCAACTAAAATATACTTTGCTTATACAAAATTTATTTTGTTATTTGTAGTGATCATAAAGTCGTAGTTTATTAGAACTGAATAACTTTAGATGAAATGGAGATATAGTGATATTTTTTTTTTTGGTAACGACAAATAATTGAGAAGTATAATTTAAAAAAATTTAGAAATCTATCCAGCAATTTTTGCAAGATACGCGCACATCGCCTCTATAATTTTATTTGTAGACTCTTTCAGTTGAAACTCTAAAATGTTTCCATTGCAATTGATGGTATGTAATTTTAAATATGAAAATAAATTATTAACATTTGAATTTTTAATTGTCGTCACTTTTAATATAATCTTGCTACATCTATTGCAAAATTCATATTACTAGATCTTTTTGTAAATTAATAAACGAAGTATCGCTCAATAATCTTGAAGAAATACAAGATTTAAACGGCAAATGGTTTATTGGGAAAGATGGTTATTAATATTGTATAATAATCCGCTGCTAATGGTAAATAACGGACAACAGCTAGCTAGCTACGGACAGTGGTGGTGATTCGCGCGTGGTTGATTGCAAACTGAAGTAAAAAAAATATACTGTCTTAATACTAACATGTTAAAGTGTACGTACTGCACAAATATATAATATCTAACGAGCAGTTGGGTTGTGTAAATCCGAACAAATTTGTTAATAACCGATTACATTTTTTTCTTGAATTGGACACGTTTTTTTTTTTTTTATACTTTATAGGTTTTAACATTTGACTACAATCACATTTGATGTTAAATTATGATGTTTATGATGTAGTCTAAGATGGTGAACATGCTAGAGGACGACTAGCTCTCGAGTGCAACTGCCGAAATATTTGGTATATTTCAGATGTTTGGTGACAGATTTGCAACTTGAGGATGGTAGCTAGCCAGACTGGCTTAGAAAAAGTCCTACCACCATGCTATGGTTTCATCGCGAAATTTTCCTTCATCCAAAACTTCGACTCAGTTGCTAGGATCGGCGCGGTATCCCAGCACGTTGTCAACTGACCAATGATCGGTTCAAATATACGGAAGTGCAATTAATAAGTCGTCTATATTTAATTCATTGTATTTTCTATTGTATTAATGTCAATTAAGTGTCGGAAATGGGAAATAACTTTCGAAATGCAACATTGCTTGTTTGCCTTTTGTCATCTGGAGATGCACTGAGGAAGGTTTTATGTAAGAATCAACTAGCACTAGTTAAAATTCACACGCGATTACTAGTTGCGGTAAAATTAGTTATAGTTTATTACTTTCAATTTTATATATTCTAATGATTTTCTTAAAAAGGGCAGCTAAAAACTGTAAAGCTGTTGCTTTCAAATGTTATCTCAGAAAGCTTAAATGCAACTACAAGGAAACGACCAACCATGTATTGGATACTAGTAAATTTTAAGCAAGCTGTTTGGATACGAAGTTTAGAGAAATTGTTTTTTCTCGCTCACAAATAAATAAATAATATGCCCCTTAATATTTTTGGGAAGTTAATCCAAATAAATGACTGTGCGATCTATTGTAGAAGAATATGGAATTAAATAGTACAATGATTCTGACCCTTCATTGTAGGAAATCTATGTACGATATATATTCGATATGTGAACGATACTGATATCTGGATATAACGCACCTCTTGATTCGACAAAAAGGAATATAACTATCTATGTTTCTTAAAATATGTATAATGAAAAGATAAAGCAGATCGAGTTTTTTTGCCGGTTCATCTCGATGTTTGGGTTGTTTTCCGAAACGGTAGTAGTTTTGACGTTCATAAACGCTTATCAAGGTTGAAATTGCATAAAGTATTTTATTTTTGATTCGTGATGAAATTCTAGTATGGTAATAGTACAATTCGTAAACCGCATCTAGCTACTCACCATATTTACTGACGTAAAATTGTGTTAAATTTAACCTATAAAGAATACAAATGTAATGAAAGAGGTTAGTGGTGATGAAATTATTGTTGTATAATTTGAAACGAGTAAAACCACTGATACAAGCCATTTAATAACAAAAGAATGAATTTTGGCTTGGCAACAAAATTAATTGGTTTGATAAATATTCAAGAAATTATATATAATATAGCTGTTACTTGACCCGTGTGTCGCCTTCTAACGATAGATATGACCCTCTGGCATATTTTTTAACACAAAGTAATTGTGGAATTTTTTTACCCTTTTATCTAATCCGATTGGTGCTTATGGGCATTTGTTTTGAATTAGATAATTACTGATAAATATTATTGTTGTATTCTAATAGAGACAATTAACTTTTGCTAGCTGACTTCTGTTAAAAAACGTAGCGATAAAAAAAAAAACCAATAATATAGGCATTTGTTGTATTTGAATATTTGTATAAATGCTCGTAGAGTTTTACGGCTTTTACTTACGTCGAAACAAGATAACACTACAATACGACGTGAATTAATCCAATGTGTTAATATTAAAATTGTTACCTGCTAATATTTTATAAAATAAATATTACATGCCATTATGAATTCCAAAATGATTATATATAGCTATGTAATTACGTGGAAAGCGCAATTTTTTTGTTTTTTTTTTTTTCGAAATGACTACGCTATTGACCCAGCAAGGTCTTAACAGCTTCACCGGACTACGGCAATTTTTTTGGTGGTATAATAAATATATTGAGTTGCATCCGATTATGATATTATTAAAAAAGTTTCTTTGAGGACCCATAGATATTTGTTATTCTTTTACAACTAGTTATATTATTATTGTTTACAACAGTATATTTATAGGCCATAATTTATAAACATATTGTTTATATTAGCCAAGATATAATGGTAAATAGCATATTGGAATACTACACGATCATCCCCACACACGTGCACGCTACACGCTTACACATGAAAGTGGAAGGGTTTATATTTTACCCTCGTCGAACTGAAAAACTCTCAATTTTCCGATAATAAATATATGGAGGAGTTGCTGAGGCGTGTATGCTTGGTACACATATACGTTTCAACAACTCATACATATATGAATAGTTAGCTAGGTTAGCTAAGATAGGTCGCGATTTTGCATGCGACTATTGCAACTATTTCCGTGAAACTTAGTAAGTAGGTAGTTTCGGGGACGATAAATCGATCTAGCTAGATTTTATTCATAGAAAACTTTTTTTAACTGAGAAAAAAATTTAAACTGAACAGAGATAATTATGAGTTAAAATATATCTATTACTAGCCTCTGCCCGCGACTTCATTCGTGTGGAATAGAAACCCCGATTTTTAAACATTCTTCATTTGTGCCCCGCTCCTATTAGTCTTAGCGTGATGATATATAGCCTATAACTATCCTCGATAAATGAGTTATATAACATTGAAAGAATTTTTCAAATCAGACCAGTAGTTCTTGAGATTACCTCCTACAATGTCACAACATCACAAACCCACAAATTTGACCTCTTTATAATATTAGTATAGATACAATTTAAGTTACACTTAAGTTTGCATATCTATACGTGGTAGGTATACAATCCCTTCATACGGACATTGTAGGCAACTCGTGAGCGAACTTGAACGATGACCTTGTAAGGGCCGATAAGCCCTTTTATCAACAATGGTCTAAGAAAAACTACGCTAGCATTGATATATGTATAACGGAAAAGGTGCCTTCTGATTAATTCATAGTTTAAATTGATCATCGTTTTCCTTCAGATGTTCTTACTTACATTAAAATTAATAAAGTTGTTAATCATCGACAATAAAAAAATCTGCAATTTGTTGAAATTTTTAATTGTTATTATCATTTAACGTTCTGGTTGATTTTCGTTCGATAATAAGTGTGAATGTTTACACTGATTTCAAGCGCATGGCAATATTTTTTTGTTTTCCAATATGACAATATGACGCAAGGGGCAATCAGTAGAGGGGCCGCAGACAATTTAATTACAAATATTTTAAACCCAAGACTGGTTTTAATAAGAATTGAACAACCTAACAAAAAGGTATCTCACGTGTTAGTAATTGCTGTCAATGAAACTTGAAGACATCTTGATAATACTAAATAGGTCCATATTTTGTTCAACATATTCTTTTGTAGTTTATTGTCAGAAAAACACCTATTTAGTAGTATTTATAATAAGTGTAAAATGCTTTGTGTCACATTTTTTTGTTGTAGTATTTTTTATTTAATAATGAACAACCTTTTTTTTCTTTATACAGGAGAAAATACGTCATTGATGCACTGTCTCCCGGCAGTGCGAGGGTTATGTAAGACTCCTACTCACTAAAAACTTCTGTGCCGCCTTTGCGCGTATGTATCCGAGGATAAATAGTGAACAACCTAGCTAAGTCCGTGACTTGACTACGTCGGTTATTATTATTATTAGGCATATTTTATACAGAAAATGATTCCAAATACATATAATATAAAATTTCCTCTGAAAATCATTCATTCTAATGTATCCATCAAAATTTAAATTGTCTCCTCTTTTGTGAAATTTTGTAAATGTGACTTATCTAGTTTTCCCCTTTAGTCCTTCGACTACAATTCTTAATTGATACTGTTGTGTTGGTGCCTTACGGTAGAAAAAAAAACATTACAGCTTATAGGGATCAACTGTTATCTATCTATACTAATATTATAAAGAGGTGAAGTTTGTAAGTTTGTGAGTTTGCGACGTTGTAGGGGGTAATCTCAGGAACTACTGGTCCGATTTGAAAATTTTTTTCATTGTCATATAGCTCATTTATAGAGAATAGTTATAGGCTATATATAATCACGCTGAGATTAATAGGAGCGGAGCACCAATAAAGAATGTTTAAAAAACGGCGTTTTTTCCCGCGTCCACTGTGTGTTATCGTTAGCCCAAAGTAAGTATTCCACGCTAACGAAGTCGCGAGTAGAGGCTAGTATAGCATATTTTGGAAATAAAAGCACTCAATAGTTTAATAATTCACTAATTATTTATTGATATGATAACGTTACTTCAAATCATCCATACAGTATTGAATATTCTATGGAATTGTCTTACAATTTCATCTAAATATTACTGTGATATAAACAACTTCTTCTGTGATTTAGCCGATGAAAAAAAGAAAGTATAGTAATAAATTTAAATTTTAAACATTTATTACACAAACGTGGTACAAAATAAAAGGAAACCCTATTGTTTATAATACTCAGTCTCTTGACCTTTGTAGAACGTTCTTTCTGTTTACATACGTTGACCTAGATCTAAACTAGTTTGTACGATATCTCAATTATAAATAGTTCAACTGTCGGTATGTAAATTAAGACTTTAATTGTATGTATTCTTCTATGTCAATATAGATTGTAGTTATTTATAGTTGTTCTCAAAACCGCAGCTGTAAGTGAGGCTGACTGCCTTAGAACGCCTAGTAAGCATTAACAAGCGCATGCAGGAAGAAGGTACGTTATATAATGACCTAAGTCAGGGATCGAATGATGGATACCACAATCGTATACACACAGATATGCATCTCTATTTAATTAGGCATGAATGTAATCATTTTGTTGTCTATTTGTCGCTTGGATATCGTATTTGTCTAGTGGTTTGGCCAGTAATATATTAACTTGATGTCCGCAGATTCGAACCCCAGTATGTACACTAACGATTTTTTCGGAATTTGCGTAATTTGCTTATTTAAAATGGTAACACTATCAGCTGAAGCCCTGAAGCCCTGATTAAAAAGGGCTACGGGGTAGGGGAAGGATCGTGCGTTCTGACAGTCCATGAATCCCAGGGACTGGCCTTCAAATCGGTGGTAATCCTGCAAACAAATAGCAGAAGGGTACAAATCCACGATAGCGTTTCACATGCTATAGTGGCAATATCTAGGCACACCGACACCTGTGTCTACTATACCGACGTGACTGACGACGCGATAAGTAGGTTCATTCGTCGGGCCGTGGACCCTCCGACACGGGATATTGTCCATAAATAATGGAAATGCAAGCGCTATAAAAACAATAACGTCATTAAAACAAAAAAAAAAGTTAATAATAATTAAACAGTGAATATTTAATAAACTACTAATAATAATAATGTATATATATATATGCTCACGGATACGATTTTTACGTTAAAAAAAAAAAACTACATATAAGCAAAAAAAAGGTGCGGACCAAGAGTCTGCAGACTAAAACAAAATATAAAAAAAAAAAAAAGAAATACTATCGGCTGAAGGTGAAGCAAATAATTGTAAGGAAACCTGAACCTGAGAAATGTTCTTGTACTACTGTAAGTGGGGAAATAGAACTGTGGGTGTCTCAGAGTTTGAAATAGGTAATACGTCGTGTGCTGGCGTGGTGATTATATCCATACCTTCCTTCTGGAAGAGGCCTATGGCTCTGTAGAGGGTCTCTTACAGGCTGTCGATGATATTGTCCATTTTACTTTCCTTTATCTCATTTCACAATTGAAAGGAGAAAAGAATATGTGATGTCAGAAGAGTAAACTATTCGTATAAATAAACAATAGTATTATTGGCTATTTTATTCATTAAAACGATGTCCTTGGACGACCTTTAGATGGACGTATTGAATGCGAATAAAGTAAGTGTAAGTAAGTGAACTGTCTAAGTAATAAATTTGAAAATATTCGTAATTAATAAAGCCTCGATTATTTTTATCTTTGATTTTGCCATGATGTCTGAGATTTCTTTATGTTTAAATGTTCTATTAAAGTTTATAAAATGATAAACTCAAGGTTAATCTGTTCTCGCCTATTTACAAGATAGCATATATTCGTTTATCTCTTCATAATCTTATCTCTTCGGTACATTGTCTTCAGAGCATATATTTCACAAAAGGAGAATTTATCTAAATAGAATGAAAATATAGTCTCTTCGAGGCTTTATCCTCTCAAAATTTGTAAACGTGTCGGTATAGGACAATGACCATTCAATGCCAAATATATCGTAAGTAATTCCAGGCTACTCATCTTTTCGAGTCCATTGACCCTTTGCAATTAATTCATAATTCAGCTAAATAGCTGGTTATCAAGTAACAAAGTATGTATTCAAAGCAAGTATAGAGGGTTGAATGTTGACTAGAATAATACAGTTAGGTAGCCTATTGGCGAATATCTACGAACTGTAAGTGGTGTTATATTAAAATAGTGAGTAAGGCCCACAAAACCTAAGGAGCATCTTACAATTTGCCTAAATCACATCTTCGACCGCTGTCTATACAACGTAATATATTGTGATTATACATATATTTCTCTTTTTAACACATTCCTTGGATACATAAATTCTATTAGTGAACTGGTATTTACGTAAAATAAACACCACAATATTTATACAAGTGAGGAAAGATTTATGTTTTTTTTTCAATGCTAAAACCTAGTTGGGATAAAATAATTAGATTCGTTGTTAATATTGTTACTTACAGTACTGTTACTAAATTATTATAAACATTTTGTCCTATTGGAACGTAATGACCATACATATGGTAAAAAACACCGCTTAAGTAACTATATTTAGGTTTCGAAACCGCCACCTTAGGGACCATAATCTGTTGGTAAACCGTTGTTTTTGGATTGTATTAAAAATCCTTTCAGATTCAGTGACGTCACGTATAGTCTATCAAACAGATAACTATAGTAAAATGTACGTATTTTTAGTTACATATGTGAAAAATAGTAGGTCATTTGTACTGGAATAGACGACTGCTTGCGAGCAAATTTACCATTGAATGTATTTCACGCTTCTGTTTTGAACAATTTGTGTATTTATTTACACCTACAAGTGTGTTCTTGATTTTGATTCAAAAAATAGATTTTCACAATACGGATCTTCGTAACGTATTTGTATTTGTAATAGAAACCGTTTTCAACAGGTTTGAATCCCATAAGTATTGATAAAATTTTACAATACAATATTATTGCAATGTTTATAGATTTTTTATTTGTGTACGCGATAAAAATTGTATTAGTCAACAATAAATAGTTTTTAAAAAGGTTATCAAAAATGTTAAAAGCGCAGTTATCTTGTAATATAATCCATTTGTCATACAAGCGATGAATGTATATAAAAATGGTGACATTCCTTCGAAATCTACCTCTTATACTGTACGCTATATATATTTGTAATCATATGTAAGTCAGTAATTACATTCAAAATTAATGTGTTAATTTGATATAATAAGTGCGTACTCACAAGCTAAATAAACAGATGCCAACAATTATATTTATCAACGTCCTCTCTCGATAAAATCTTGTAACATTGTAACAACTAACAATGATATTACACTAGCACTCCCGTAGCTAACTTCGCATTTAAGCCTTTGAAATCCGTTGTCATTTAACTAGTCCGAAGGGATTGATTTACGAAAATATAAAATTTACAAATAGCAAATACGATCGTCGCAATACGAGCACTCACGATAAGTATTGAATGCAAACAGTTTGATATGAGTAGTTCGCGTCTGTATAAATAGCCGCTGCGGCTAAGACAAGTAATTCAACATATAGGTTATGGCTTGGTGTCATTGTGACCGCTGAGATTTTTCTATTGTTATGTTTTTATTGCATGGTATAGTTATGTTTACATTTTTTTAAGTTCGCATTTCTAACAACTTTTATTATTTTATACTACAGTTATTTATAATAATGTTTATTCATATTTACATGTCACTTTTAACATTTTTCTAATTTTGTAATGTTGTAAATTTGTAGTGTTTTTTTTTTAGTTTTTTTTTGCAACCATTCTTCAAGTAGATTATGACTGTCATTGTTGATTAGGGGAGAGTGGGGTAATTGAGAGCGACGGGTAATTGGGAACAGTTAGATAAATAGTACTTCTCCCCGTACTACACTGTCGCGAACCTATTCTACGGCTGAATGGAGAGCCATTCATAGCGTATGCGAAAGTAGGATTGAAAGGACGCACTAGTTTTGTCACTGTAAGTCGAACAATTATTTTTGTATTTTCGATATAATCTTTATCATCAGTAATAACGCATGTAAGTATCATATTCTTGAGTTCAAAGGTATTTGCTCATATCATACACGCAGTATCTGTTTTCAAATGTAACATAGATTGAAGTTAATGAAAAATGCTTTTAAGAGTGGCGGCCATTTTTATGTATATTGACTGATTCGGGTAATTGGGAACGGGCATTAGGTAGATAATTTGGAACGTTCCCAATTACCCCTTACCCTTCTAATTACCCATAGAACTGCTGGTTGATTGTGGAAAAATATTTAAACTTTACAAATTATTTCAGATGCCTTGTAATTACGTAAGAAAGATCGATCAAACGTCTTACCTCATACCATTCCTTTTCCCCCACGGGATGATCTCAATTACCCCATAGGGTATCGGGTAAACAGGAACGGCAATGTTTTTTGTTTTCGGTTATATTTTTATTAAAACGAAAATTTTTAAATAATGTTTTATGACTACTAAGTACATAGATAACTAAAGTTCATGTAGCAGGAAAATTTGATTTAGTTTATAACCTTTTTCTATTATTTTTTAGCGTTTGAAGTTAAGTGTTCCCAATTCCCCCACTCTCCCCTACGTAATGATAATATCAGTTTCTTGCGATCATTTCAGTGTTCTAACATAATGGTCGTCCTCTTGTTAGAACTTTCCGGGGGATCTTTGTGGTAGGTCAGAAACTGACCCGTAATATTTATTTCCCATCCATTTCACATATGCCTTATAACCAAACTATTTTATGTAAAATACCATATATATTGCAAAATATAGAACCAAATAGCACAAGATTAAGAATAAAATATAAAATCCACTACATGACGTTCCTAGATCCTGCTAAAAACATTATCTGTTGCTGTTATTTAAGCAATACATACATACATACAAGCTTACCACCTTTTTAAAACATTTATCCTCTAAACAACTGTCTACTGCTTTATATTGGTTAATATTTAAGAATTACGTTAATAATTGAAGAAACTGTTTTAAACACAATGAAAAATATCATATTGAAAGCGATTGGAATTCACTTTTTTGTTTCCGAAATGTCTACGCTGTTGACCCATCAAGGTCTTAACAGCTTCACATTGGAATTCACTTAAAATATCTATTCGAGTAGTACCATATTACTTAATCTCATTATTGTTAAGAATGTTGAACTTTGTCAGACGCTTAATCATATCAATATTATGATATATATTGCAGTATATAATTATAATGTATATAACCTCCAATTTTACACACAACACTATAACTGTGAATAAGTGCACAGTTGATTATTTCCGCCATCGCGCGCGCTAATTGGTCAAATCAAATATCGCGCGCTTTCTCGGTTTCCTATATCACAGTTCTGTACCTTTTCTAAAATCACTACCAAAAAAAATATCCATCTATCGAGAGGAATGATGTCAAACATCAAAATTAATACAATAAAAAATAATCTATTTAAAATTTATAAAAAACAAAAGGTAGGTACAATTGTAATAAAACGGTTGATTGTATATAGGTCAATAAGACCACCGTTTAACTGAAAGAGTTAAGGGTTTATTTATAACTGAATACTTGAGTATGTCAGAGACAAGACTGCTGCGTTTGCTTTCTTTGATTCTATTATTATAATATGCCTCTGGTATATTTTAAATGCGCAAATAATGACTGGTGGAGTTTTTACTAACGTTTGATAAAAACATATGCATAAAATGTCGCCAATTCACAACAAGTAGTGGAACGTAATAGTTTTTTGGTGTTTGTTTGAATTTTTTTTTGTCTTTAAAGAAGTAATTAATGCGTATACATAATATTACGTTTTAATTTGTTTTTTTTTTCTCACGTTACATACTAATAACGTGCTGTTTACTTTTTGTTTTTTTTTTTTTTGTTCCCTGTCGGCTTCAAAGCAATGATGGTTCTGTGGTCAGCTTGTCCGGACATCGCATCGATGGGTGTAGATTCGAGTTCTTGGAAATTAAGAATGAAAGCATGGCATGGTGGTAGGAAGTATTCTATGCCCATCTGGATAGTGGGAAATCATCTACTGTTGTGTTCCGTTAACTCCACTTATGAGCTAGTCCGTCTCTACGTTAAGTGTGTCTAGATGGTCTTTGACCACATCGACATTAATTGACCCCAGGTGTTCGCAATAATTTAGAGTGATTTATGTTAGATAGTAGTGTATATTAATCGTGTGTAATGTTATAGAATCTTGTCTTAAATAGTTCATAGATTTTATATTATACTTCGATAGGAAAATATCATAATTGTGCTATTAAGTGAGATATAATTTAATAGCTCAAAATAAGGTTTCTAGCTGTTGTGATCGAGTCACCACACGGATACTTAATTACGTCTTGATAAGGAGTGCCCTTCGCTTCGCTGCTCACTAGTATACGATATTTTATTGTGAGTAAACCCTTATCGTTCTTCGACTTTCAACTTCGGAATCAGCAAGTCATTGCAATAGCTGTGAGTCATACCGAGGTGGCTCATACCTGGAATATCCAAAAACATAACGGTTTTGGCTTCATACGAACGCATGTAAAAACTATGATGCATTGACCAATAGACAGTTGGAAGAGTATATTAAATAAAATCCGTATCTATTATAAAATTTACACAGTAATTAATTATGATATATAAAAAAACTATGAGGCTAAACGCTAAAATCTATGCGGTGTTATTACAAAAAAGTTAAATACGTATTGAATATTTGCTTTAAAAAGGTTTCGTATTAATTGCACCGCGCTAGCCCGAGGCAAGTTCACGTTATCCTTTTTCGCAAATCTAACCTAACCTCAGCAAAGCGAGACAAAAGAACAAGATGGCGAACATTCAGCGACCGCGGAGCATTTAATACGAAACCTTTTTAAAACAGGTATTCAATACATATTTAACTTTTTTGTAATAACACCGATATTCTTTTATAATACTAGAGTTTGGGATAGGAATGCCCATGAGTACGTGACGTCTCACGACACCCTGCAATCTGGAAACACGCGTACCACAGTGAGATACTATGAGTTGTATAGTAATTCATTTTTTTTTTACTTAACCCGTATGGTAAATTAATCACAGATCGAATTAGAATTAATTTGAACGTATTCTCAATGATATCACTATTAATGAAAATAATAATAGATACATAATAATATATTCAAGCGGTTATTTTTGTGAAGTTTTTTTGTCGAATATGATTTAATTTGATCATGTTTTATCTTAATACTCCAATGAATATTTAATATATTTTTTATTTTGTAAACACTACGTGAAGGTCATTGCCACTGTTTTAAATGTCATACAACTATTTATGATATGCGATTTATTATTTGATTTTCATGTTTATATGTATTGGAAAGCTCAAGAATTCGCTTGTTTTTGAAGTGAAAACTTCTTTACGCGCCTTGAGAACTATTCGTAACGTAAAAAAATCACACCTAAGTTCAACGAAAAAAATTGAAGGGGTGCTTTTCAAGGTCAATCATTACGTAATTATTTATTGAATCCCGTGCGGTAGAACAAAGGGAAGCGGGGCGTGGGCCGAAGTGAGGGGCGTGAGCGTGCGCAGCACGGTGTTATTCATCGCTTCAATATTTACTATACTAATTCGTTTTTACGTGAATTACCTGATGTTGAGTGTATATCAGTTTTGTGTGTCTCGAGACAATTAGGTCAAATATTAAGCACTTATTTTTTTATTGATTTAAGAACGAGAAGCGAGTAATAAGTAATCTGTGAGAATATTGCAACTCTTTAACCAGTCATGTTGTATAATACTGAATTTCCACCAAAGTTACGCTTTCACATACTAACTGTTCAATTTATCGTGATAAAAAAATTTCTATACATGATATCAGGGGTATAAATAAGGACACGGTTTTGTTGCAAAAATGGTGTTTTCCCGAGAGATAGAAATATTGTATTCATTATTACATTAACGGGAGGTAAATTACTAATAGAAATGACATTAATATTAATTATGCCTATTATAACAAAGAAATATTATCAACTAGTATATATATATATTCGCTTTTTGTTGCAGTTAATCGTAGCAGTGGTCAACCTATTCCAGTCGGAAGTGCAAAGTAGCATCCGCTACAATATTTAATGATGGATTACCGTAAAGTAACGCCTTCTTCTAACAAGAATTAAAAGAAAATATTTTGATCGATCTGAAACGATTTTAATTTATCGGAAAATTTAACAGGGATATCACATATAACTTATATTATATAGAAATTAATAAGTGTTTAAAAAAATCTAGAAATTAAAACAGATGTGTTGTACATTAATCCGAGCGAAGCGGCGACCAAAAGCAAGTTTGCTCAATAGAATCAACATCCGTTAGCGAACTTCCGTCGTATGCTATTTTGATGGTCCAAACGTTTACGCATAACGCTAAGACCAACGCGACGCTCCGACCAAAGTGTGGAACTGGCTGTAATGGATTATACCTTTTTTGTCATTTTCAGCATATGCTTAATATTTGGATCATGTTCCTCGTTTGTATATTGAGGCTTACACCGTATTAATAAATAACACAATGGTCAATACTGTACGTTAAAACAAAACATGATTTGTATATGATACTGTGGGACCTCCAAAAGTAAAATAATATGAACATTAAATTAATAGATATCAAATAGTACATACTGATAAAGTAAATAATGTTAAAGGATCAAAATGCAACCGCTATAAAAACAATAACGTTATTAAATCTAGAATAGTGAAAGGTAAATTAAATTAAATAAATCAATTTAAAAAAAATGAGGATACAACACATTACACGTAAGCAAAAAAAGGAGCGGACCAAAAGTCTAAAAAATAGAAGAAATAAAAAAAAGTAAATAATGTTCGGAATTTTTTACTCCTCGCACGAAACAAATTAAAGCTATAATCTATACTAATATTATAAAGAGGTAATTTGAGTTTGTAACGTTGTAGGGGGAAATCTCAGGAACTACTTATCTAATTTAAAAAATTCTTTCAATGTTATATAGTTCATTTATCGAGATTGGTTATAGAATATATATCCTCACGCTAAGACCAACAGGAGCTTCCCTTGCGTGTTAACGTTAGCCTAAAGTGTCTATTCCACGCGAAAGAAGTCGCGGGCAGAGGCTAGTATTTTATTACATACATACATTTTAATTTTTTATTTTCATTTAATTTTACATACATTTTACCAATTGCCTTAAATTTTTTCGTCCATCTGTCGCATTTCGCATTACAATCGGCCGCGAAGTAGGGTAAAGTCAAAGGCGTTGGGAAATGCAGCCAGGGCCAATATTACGGCGCTCATTCATGAGACTCAATGATTTACATAAATATTGTCCTCAGTTTGGAGCATGCATCTATGATCTTAATGATTGAATTTATTATGTATCCAGAAGTAATACACTAGTATTTTTTTTAATTCATAGCAGGCAAACGAACAGGTTGATCATCTGATGATAAGTGATCACGCAAGTGTGTTGCCAGCTTGTGTTGAGGGAGGAGCGAATAGGGAAGAGGGAGTAGGGGAGGGGAGAGGGAGAAGGGCGAAATGGTCTTAGTGCTTTCACTGACCGAAAGAAACGCAGCAATGAAAGCACCGTTACTTCTCGTCGATATTCTGTGAGAGGGTGGTACTATCCCGGGCGAGCCGACCTGTTTATGCTGAAACCAGTATAGCTGCAGCGTGGCTCTACCTAATAAACTCTAATTACGCAGCGGAAAACTAAAGTTTATAGTTAGGTATTTTGTCTGTTACTAATATTGTAATATCATTACGACTTTCCAATTATTATGTTAAGACTTAAAACGCGATTTTAATATCCTAAATCGAATAATATTTTCTAACTTTAGTTTTGGCGATCAGTCTTTCAGATTATTACTGTCATTGTCACGTAGTCAATAATATTACAAGCGTCGTGTGAATCAATATTCTAACAAGATGGTGGATCCCTTGTTAAAACCTTCCAGGGAGCTTTTGTGGCATCTTAGAATTTCATGCTCCGTGGTATTATTTCTCATTCACTTCAATTGTGCCCAATAAACTAACCATATTACATAAGGCACCACCAACTTTACACAATATACAGTCAACTAACACAAGATTATGAATAAAATATAAAATTCACTACATGACAGACTGAAATCCCGCCAAAACCTCTCAAATAATATTTCGAAAAATTTCAGTGAAATGCCTACGATACAAAAAAATGTTCCATTTGCATTGTGATTTTTCTGTTTAGAGAAATCAACTTCCATTTACTTTGCTTCACACACATTAAAAAAATTTAGATACAATTTGGAAACTCTGTGGATTATTAATAATGTAACAATTTTTTATGGTCTGAAAACAATAATTAAAAAGTTATAAACAACAATTCAAAAGAATACAATTAGATGTACAAATATTTATATGTCGCAAAATTGATGACGCTACGACGTAAACTACAATTAATTTATATTTTATTTATTTATTGCAAGGGAAATAAATAGTTTCATTTACATATCAATACTATAAATCAAACCGAACGCAAACCAATTATGTTTCCATTAAATATATAACACGTGTCAATAACAAATTAAATCTGTTAATAGTAATTTAGTAATTAGCTATGCATATCTTTATTACGCAGTGATTATTCTAATAGCTAATTTTATTCATATATATCTATCTTTATCTAGGATTATTATTGATATTTTATAGGATATCAATTCTGAAAGAGATATACTTATCACATACCAAATTTTATAAAATCCATTGAGTATATAACAGGTGACTGTTTAGACAGTAGCAATATTTATGAAGGATACGCTACACCCGATTCTCATTCAAAATGAATTTAAAAAATAAGTTCCTAATATATGCCTTAATTATCTAGAAAAGTACAAAAATTATTCAATCGATCAATCATCATATCAATGATCGTCGGTTGATTTCACTTTCATTTGAAAGGGAACGTCGAGAACAAAACAAAACGGTTTATTGCCTGGTTTATAATTGAAAGTTATTAACTACGGGTCGCCTATTTTATCTCGTGGCACCAATCATTGCTTTTTTATTTTATTTACACATTTATAGCTATACTTTTGAAAGCCTTAGAACAAACTTAGGTTTTCTTGGTTGTTTATTAGTATTTGTTTTAATACTATTATTTTATATGTTAAATATGACCATGAAATGTCATATCACATAATTCTGCGGGTTCCTAACCTTTCACATGGTATAATAAAGTAGTGATATATTTTAATTCTTTCAGTTGAAGAAATGTGTATACTTTTCATGTTAAAATTTCATGGAAATCGATAATACCTGTTTTCGAATTAAGTATACATTCAAACTGACAGACCATTTTTTATTATTCATGTTATTCATAATTAGTGTAAACAAAAAAATGTACAGATAGAACTATGGATTTATTAACCCAAGGACTGTCCAAACTCATAAGCGTTTAATCTCCATACAAACAAATGTAGACCTTCAACAGACAGTTTGCAGCATAAGTTAAAACACCATGTTTATTACAACGTTTGAAAAACTTCAACAATAACAAATTATGTAAAGTAAAATTGTAATTTAAAAATGTGGTACATATTGTACCGGCATTTTAGATATGGGTCATAAAAAATCAGCCAAGGGGTTAATATAGAGCGCACAATGTCTTATTTCACACTTCGAAATATATTTTCATCTTTTACTGCAGTCTCAACTTTTTTTGTAGAAGTAAAAGGAAGGTAAAGCATACTGAATTTACTCATATAAAATATAAATTATTATGTAGCAACTGATTGTCTATTGGCAAGCCTGCATGAATCGTTAATAGCAAAATTTTATGATTGTAATCCATCATAAGCCCACTTTGTGAGATACTTTGTTGATTAAAACCTTACGCTGCTAAGGACTTTTGACAGAGCGCTTTTGTATTCATATCTGGCAATACGACGTATCGTGGGTAACCCAGCAATGTTTGTAGCTGATAGACATAGCAAAATCCATTAGCATATCCAGTAGCTGTAGGACGTCACGTGTCTTTCAGCACCCGCTTCGTTGACCGCGGGAGGGAATCACCTAAACAGTTCCTGCCGGTCCCGCCACCTCATTCACGAAAGATACCTTGAAATGATATGCTCTATTGTATAAGATGTTGGAATTCCAACAATTTTTGCTCACGTCCAAATATTTTATTTTGAGTTTACAGTTAATAGAGTCGCAAAGATCATTTATAAATGTTAGGAAAAAAAAGCGGATACAAATGGGAACCCTGAGGAACTCCAGACGGATTCTCAGACACCATAGTTTTGTGGCCATGAATAGCTACTAATTGGAAACGTTTGCCAGATATGATTTATACCATCTTAATAAGGAATAATGAATACCTATGAAAGTCATTTTTAAAAGTGAATTGTGATTAACTAAATCAAATGCTTTTCGGAAATCTGTGTAAATTGCATGCATCTCTTGGCCATCATCAAGAGCTTTCTATATATCCAAAAGGATTTGAAGCGAGAGTTCAGGTCCAATCACTGCAATTAATATATAAATCCCGTAAACTAGAATACCATATTATAACTATTAACCGATTTTCAGGTAAATACCTATTCGATTCTAATGTATCTACATGTGAACAGACACAAACTAAAATAAAAATAAATTAAGGACGTTACAAAGTCATGTCGGTTCTTTGCTTCCTTAGTTTATAAATATCTCTGCAGTTAAAATGATTTTAACCCGTTTATAAGTAAATATAAAGACACCGTGAAGACTCGAGGAACGAAAGTATAGTAGTCCGGTGAAGCTGTTAAGACCTTGCTGGGTCAATAGCGTAGTCAATTCGAAAAAAAAAAAAAAACGAAAGTATTTTACGATTTTTCTTTTACGTGTTGGGTCAGAGAGTTAGCGTTTTGTAATGTTATAATAAAGACTGCAAGAAACATATTACTTGTTATTGTCTTGTACCCTATTTGTGGTGAATGATTATCTGTTATTGTAATAAATTTTAAGCATGAAGCGCATTCATAGTGTTTTTTTTGTCTTTATTAAACTAGTTTTTAAATACGTTTCTCTTTTATCATTATTTTCTAACTCGTGAATTGAGTACTTTTTTGGTAATGTTATAGGTGTTTATAAAGATATTAGGGGCTCTATTGGGATCTAAACTAAATACAAAAATATTTGAGTTAAATATCGTTTTAAATGAAAATACTAATTATTAATCATTTAATGTAAATGTCACTAGTAACACCAATTTTTAAAGGAACTTTTTTTAAATGTCATTGTGACTAATATAGTGGCTCTGTATATACACTCCACACTGTATAGTATTATTAACGAATGTTTTTTCATTTATTTAGTCCTCAACAGGAATTATAGCGCTAATCGAATTATTAATGAATAAAGGAGATATTATACTTTTGTCTTAATGTTAATTTTTACATCGTTATTTCTCGCATCAATTCATCAAGCATTCAATATAAAACACTCAATGACATATTGTTTTGGTTGGCAATGAAGCAGTTACGAGCTATATTTCGAAATGATCAATTATCTAAATGTAATAAACACAGAATTAAAATGGCATTACTTAAATGGAGGAAAATATTAAGATTTATTGCTAAACTTTCTTCAAAGCCCAACAAAATCATATTATTCTGCAACGATGAGCCATTTCCTTCAAAGCTTCGGCAAATCTAAAGTCTTACTTTAGGTTTTTAAACGTAGTTTATACTGTTTATAGACTGGTAAATGTTTTCTTCCCGTAACCTTTGGTATTCAATTATTAAGTGTGATTTTGAAAATTTATCATCTTCTTTATTGCTTCAGTTTTTGGCAATCAATTTTGTGGGTTGTATAGACTATGGGGTATATATAAAACTAACTTATCTTAACTAAGTAAAAGTCAACCGCAGCGCCACATACAGAGTCAAATTGTAAATCTAAACTATGCTTCAATTCACCAGAACACAAAAATTTCGTCGATATCTATACAGTCATTTAGGAGGAGTTCAGTCCACACACGAGGACAGAAGAATTATATATATATATAAAGATAACGTCTATAATACTCTTTACCTAAACTGTGCCAATGATTACTTACCTATTTATTTTATTGTATTTAAAGGTATTATTGTTACTTAGAATAGAAACATTCAATTCACATCAATCCAATCTGGAATCAGTCTGAGATGTACGGCATTGAATGTTTTGGAATACCGTAAGTACTACTGCCGGAATGCATCCATAAATTTTTTCTGATAGCTTTTCTTGTTTGATTTGCAAGAAGTTGAAAAAAAAAACCAACGAACATGTTTGTACATTTGGATATATTAAGCGAAGCAGAGATGGTTCAATGGAATGTGACCAAACACTTCGCCGATGTCGATAGTAATCCTTTTTTTTTATATCAAAGGAGGCAAACGATCAGGTGTGTCACTTGATGTTAAGTGATCACCACCGTCCATAGACACTAGCAACACCAGGGGAGTTGCAAGTGCGTTACCAGTATGTGTATAAAGGAGGGGGCATCGGCGGTCTCACTGACCGAACGAAACGCAACAATGTAAGCACTGTTACTTCACGTCGGTTTTCTGTGAGAGGGTGGTATCACTTTGGGCGAGCCAACCGATTCATGCTGAAACCAGTAATAGCTACAGCGTGGCTCTACCACCTCCACAATCCTGTTATGAGACATGATTTCTTTTTTTTTTTTAACTTTATTTTTGGCAATCAATCTTTCCGATTATTACTGCCATTGTCACGTAGTCAATAATATCACAAACTTCGTGCGATCATTCCAATATTAAGCATCGTGTGAAACCATTTTCTAACAAGATGGTGGATCCCTTGCTAGAACCTTCCAGGGAGTTTTTGTGGCATCTCAGAATTTCATGCTCCGTGTTATTATTTTCCATTCACTTCACTTATGAATAATAAACTAACTATATTACGTAAAACACCACCAACTTTACACAATATATAGTCAAATAACACAAGATTATGAATAAAACATAAAATCCACTACATGACAGACTAAAATTCCGCCAAAAACTGAAATGATTTCTTTTAAATAAAACGTAACAAAACAATAGTATAGTGTTTCGTAAATATATTGCTATCTATTACCCTCAAGTTATAAAACCACCACCAGCCATTTATGGATGTATTTCAATAGGTACACTTATTTATTTGATCGTATGGGTGAATAGAGTATCCCTTTTTTACTATCGTCGATTGGTTAATTACTGTATTTACCGCTGTGAGGTCCATAAATTGTGAATCAATTCTGACACCAAAAATGTTGGTACTCTTTAACACCATCCTTGAGCACTTACAGATGAATGAGAGGTAAAATTCCTACGGACGCGAGTAATACCAGCCCCTTAGTAACATCAATCCAGTAGATTCACTCGAGAGCTAATTTCCTTTTAAGTTCAAGTCGGTTAAGTTAATCATCTTAAGCCACATTAAGACGCGTTGATATGTGAGATAGAGATCAAAGAGTATTCATAAATTTAGGCTTGCCTTAAGTGTCAGAATGGGTATGTCGTAACGGCAGCAAAACTTTCTACCATGGAACTCTCATGACCTAACCTTGATCTAACCTAATCGGTGATGTGGAACAGAGGGTCACTTATCAACTTTCATAATGCTAGGTCACGGCTTCAGTACAAGGCTCACAACATCTTGATGGTTCTTCGTGGTTTAATAAAAATATTTATGTCGAAAGAGCGTTCGATCGTCGTGTTTGCCGTGAGTTTTCGATGCCAAATTAAAGTTCAAATATTCAGGTTTTGGACACTAAAAACCTTGATTTAAATGAATGATTTTTATATTTCTTTAAAAATGTTAACTCGTTATGAACGACCTATGTATAGCTTAGATATTTTCAATATAATGGAAAGTACTAGATTCAATTACAGAATATTAGTTTTTTTTCTTTACTTTCTCGAACTGACTACGCTATAGACCTAGCAAGGTCTTAACAGCTTCACCGGACTACAGAATATTAGCGATTTCATATGCTAACTGGTTCTCAAATATAATTATGGAATACACTTAATAGGTACTTGGTAACAGATTTTTACATTAAGGATAGTAGCTGGTAAGGCAGACTTAAGACAAGCCCCAGCACCATGCTATGGTGTCATCACGATGTTTTTTCCTCCATTGACACTTTCAGCTATCGTTTCAAAATGTCTTACTGAAAACATTTCTCAACGTAATATTTTATTATATTTTCAGCTGACACTAGGTTAATTATAGTAAGCGTAGATTTCCAATTATTAAAAGTGATAGTAGAAAACGTTCTGATGACCCCATAAAAATACCATGGTGTACGCCCTTTGCTTTTTTTTATTATATCAAAGGAGGTAAATGAACTAGTGAATCACGTGATGTTAAGTGATCACCACCGTCCATAGACACTAGCGACATCAGGGATGTCGCAAGTGTGTTGCCAGCCTGTATATGGGAGAAGGGGGAGGAGAAGGAAAGGGAAAACAGGAAAGAGGAAGGGATGTGGGCTTCCGGCTCTCTCACCGACCGAACGAAACACAACAATGCAAGCACTGTTATTTCACGTCGGATATCGGTGAGAGGGGTGGTACTACCCCGGAGGAGCCGACTCATTTATGCTAAAATTAAAAATAGCTTCAGCGGGGCTCTACCACCTACAATGCTGCTCCATTAAACGGGATAATTTGTGCATGCAACCACGCTATTCCAGGCCTGCGTTTGATAACATCAGTCATCAGCTTAGTCAGAAAATAATAGGAAACATACCGGCCGTCTTTCTCTCCGCCAAACCTATGCAAAAGAAAGATGGTCCCTTACCCATTTTCCCTGATTTGGCCATAGCAGTGAAAGTAAGCGTACGCGAAGGCGTGGGCGATGCTGTGGATGAACCTAACCATAGTATTTAGAACCTTAATCGCCCTTAATAGAAGTTATAGTAAGTTGGCACTCTTGAGGAATTACTTGTACCGCATTATACGAGAATCGAAATACAGTAGCGTAAGTACGCCTGCTTTGCGACAGAAATAGATATGACTATGGTACTCTCGTATTAAAATCTTGGATTGTATTTATTATTTTTTCGGTCAGCAGTGGTAAAGGAAAGAACGAAAACCTTTGTGTTGTCGGATATAAATGTGTCATAAAGGAAACTATAAGGAAATGAAAATGTTCAACAATTGACAGAGCACTTAGTAACAAGGAATTATTGCATTGTTGATTACTCAATGGAGACTTAGACGAGACACTTAGTGTCAGTTTGTCAATTATTAAAAATGAAAAAGAAATGACCATAAGGAATAATAATCTGTATAAATATAATTATATAGGACTGTGATAGTGCACGCATTACTTAAAAACTAGAGAATAGCTTTCGATCATTTTTTTTAAATTTTAATTCATAATATTAGTTCTTATATAAAAATCATACCACGATAACTTAAATTATTGTAGATATAAAAATTTATTGAAGTTTTAATAAACTACGTTATTATAAACACTACGCGTTCAGTAATGTTACTTTTTTTGCCGTGGAAAAATGTGGCAAGCGGTTTGGCATGCATGCGCAGGAGAGATGTAAAAGGATAACATTACTTACAAATAAATATGTAGGCAACTTATATTGTAAATTCAATTTTTTTTATCTATTTTCCTCTGTATGTCATGTAAAGATAATATCTAAACAAAGTAGACAAAGTCGCGGATATCAGCTTGTACAGAATATATCTTTCATTAACAAACTAAATATAACAAAACCTGTTTGAATTAAATTAAAGCCGCTTAAAAATGCCTGCACCAAAACCTTAATCATATTCAATGTTACAAACACGAAAAAAAGATAATTTATTGATTGACAGTTAAATTATTTTATGACACAAATAAACTGAACTGGTAGGTAAAATTTACCATATAAATATTTAAAACTGAATTTAAGTGTTTTTTTTTTAATATCATAGACGGCAAATGAACAGGCGGATCACCTGATGTTTTTTTTTTTCGAAATGTCTACGCCATTGACCCAGCAAGGTCTTAACAGCTTCACCGGACTACTAAGGCGAGCGCTTAAGGCACTCAGCCGATTTTATTTTGGCAACCAGCTCAAGGGTGCAGGGCACACCTCGGCTTGGCTGTTGCCTGTTGCATGCAAAATCGCGACCTATCTTAGCTAACCTAGCTAACTATTCATATATGTATGAGTTGTTGAAACGTATATGTGTACCAAGCATACACGCCTCAACAACTCCTCCATGTATTTATTATCGGAAAACTGAGAGTTTTTCAGTTCGATAATGGAAAAAAAAGTAAACCCTTCCACTTTCATGTGTAAGCGTGTAAGCGTGCACGTGTGTGGGGGTGATCGTGTAGTGTTGTAGCGGTGACGTATATTTGTGTGTCAGCGTATCGCGCAAGCAACGCACTCAAGGGCTCCCTACCGAGGGATCGAACCTAGGCTTGAGCCGCTGCCGTGGGAGGCCTAATCGGGTAGCTGATGTCAAGTGATCACCGTCATCTATAGACACTAGCAACACCAGGAGAATCGCAAGTGCGTTGCCAGCCTGTGTACGCGAGAGAGCGTAGGGGAAGGGAAAGGGAGAGGAGTGAGGGAGGTAGGCCTTCGGCACTCTCACTGACCGAACGAAACGCAACAATGCAAGCACTGTTACTTCACGCCGGTGTTTCTGTGGGTCGGGTGATAGTACCGGGGGCGAACCGAACCGTTTCATACTGAAACCAGTTATAGCTTCAGCGTGGCTATCACCTACAAAGTACAATAGGTAGAAATGAATTTAAAAAAAAGGTCGTGACAATCATAAGGACTGCAGACAGAAGTGAAAACTCAAAACAATGTAATTCAAACCGTGTTCTCTCTTGAACTCGTAAATTAATTATAGTGTGAATTATTTAAATGTCATAATTTGTAAATTGAAAGTATTACAATTAGTCTCTCTTTCACATCTATTTGCAGTACGGATAATAATTACTAATGGGCGCCCAGTGGTTGACATTCGACCATAGGTCATTAATTTTTTAATGATTGAACTTTATTAGGGTTCCTTTGTCAAAGGGTATACTTCTATAATCAAAGGTTTTCATCATGGCTACTCAGCTATTTGCCATGGTATTTAATTATATAAACATTTAAAAAAATCTATGTGTAAATGAAAACTGAAATTAATTATAAATTTGAAACAAAAAACAGATGGTAAAGCTCTCAAATTCTAAATAAACATAACTTTACGAAAATAAAGAAATTTATCGTAACACATGACACAATTTTCAATTAATTTTACACGACATCATGACTGGGTGGTATTTCTGGGTGATATTTAATTAAATATATTCTGTTCAGTATGAGAAATAGATACACAATAAGAATCAAACGATGAATCCAAAACAATGATGTTTTTAATACTATCATTAACTTTTGGAAACTAATTCATTTTTGTTGCTACATCAGGTTGAACTGCATCATTGTAACCGCGGAGATCTAAGTCATGGATTACTTTTTTGAACAAAATCCTTATTTTGATTATACAAAGTATTATTTGGCTCATTTTTTTTTATCAAATCGTCATTTGAAGTGATTTTACCATAAAAAATAATAAACATTACAATAATAGTTATATGTTATGATATCATTGTTGAATGTAGGATGAAAAAGGGTAATTGGAACGTGAGTGTAAAAAAATACATACAGTCGAGCATAGCAACCTCCTTCGCAACCTTTTTTGAAGTTCGTTATTGACGGCTGTCAAAATGTGGTTTTTATTTACATGTGTGTATATTTTGTGTAAAATTCAAGCAGTAGTGTGA
Organism: Antheraea mylitta; assembly: GCA_014332785.1. Lineage (NCBI taxonomy): Eukaryota > Metazoa > Arthropoda > Insecta > Lepidoptera > Saturniidae > Antheraea > Antheraea mylitta. The sequence goes on along the minus strand of JACEII010000028.1, from coordinate 3,196,888 downwards.
GTAATGCATATTTTAATTAATTTAATGTAGTTCTAATGCATTTTATATAAAATAAATAGCTTTCTGCACTTTTCCACCATATAAACTTGAACTATGCCAAATTTTAAGTTCATACGTTCACAAATAACCTTAAAAAGGGGTACAAAGTTCACGTTTACGTTCAAGTTGCTTCACGTAATCAAACATACGATAGGCTGCACAATCTCATTCCAAATAACAATATTAGATGTACACAGTCATTTATGCTACGAGTAACTAGTCTGCCGCAACCCGCATAAGCGCAATACGGTCGGTAGACCTTACTGGCATGTCATGACGCGAAACTGTAAATTTATCTCCTGCCAAATAATACCGCTCAACGTACCTAAAGAAGTTTTCACTTGAGAAATACAGTTTATTGTAATGTTAAAGATGCTGTGCCCTTCTTATCTATTACTAACACGATTCAGCCAGAAAAATGAGTTATTTTAGTAAGCCGCTTAGAGACGTCAACGTCGATCGTAGCGTAAGGGAAATTTATGTGAAAACGTCTTTATGGTTAGTAAATAGAGTCTAAATCAGATAGAACAGAAATGTCACAGGAAAAAGGTTTTGATACGGTTAGTTCCCAGGTGATTAATTAAGAGTAAGCGAAATAAGTATATAATAGGCTTCGGATTGTAAGGGGGCACGAAGTCTACGTAATCGGTTGAGGTAACTTCATAATGACAAAAAATATTGTAATTTTACGAACTTAGCAGATGATAATTCCAAAGCACTGAATACTGAAGTGTTACAGAAAAATATTATTTCTTTAATGATCGTGTAATTTTGTCAGAGAATACTATGGAGAGAGAAAAACAAAGTGTGCGCAGACCGCAATGGCTAGGCACATTTAGGTACACTAGTACTAATCACTACGTTCGCAACATTTCATCCACAGTATAAATGCACGGCTTACCTTGGGTGGTATACAACTGATGTAGCTCGCTGGTATGTGGCTGCGAAAATGTTTCTGGTGTGGTTACTTTTATGCGTCGACGTTTTAGGGTCTTAAGCACACACTCTCTTCGTTTGATGTCACAAGCCAAAGACAAAAAAACCAGAATGCAGCAATCACAGGAAGCCGTGCATGGATTGGTTAAAGAATCAACCCCTGTGATTGGTGCAGCGAACGTAAGCCATATGAGCTTGCGAGAAAAGATCGGACGATGTTCGCACATACCGCCCACCAAAAAATAGACCTATGTTTTTTTTTACAAATTACAAATTATCAAAATACAGAATAAATAGATTAAAAATATACAGATATATATAGACACATTTAAATAAGAGGGTGGTTAACAGATTACCTACACTACGGATAAAAGAATACATATATAAAAATACGATTTAAAAGATATACAATAAATAACTATACTAACAATAACTAACTAATCAATCGGAGTCTGTGGGTAAAGGACAAAGATTGATGATTGCTCGTTTGTGAACAGAACC
>JACEII010000028.1:3167081-3180412 GCA_014332785.1 Antheraea mylitta | reverse complement strand
AGACATATTAAACAGGAAAACGTATTATAGAATAATATATTTAACTTAATAGGTTGTTATTTTGTTTATATCAATGTTAATGAACTTGTCTAAATGATGCAACAAATAACACTACTTTCATAATACGTTGAAACGCGTTATGTAAATTAGATTCTAAGCGATTCTATTACAATATTAATCATAGTTATGTTTGTACGGAAGCAAAACAAATTATTTTATTAATTTAATTATGATTAAATAAGTTTATTAATAAGGATGTTTTTAATTTTAATTATTTAACACAATTTGTACATCCATTAGTATATATTCACTAACTGAAAAAAAATTGTTATAACAAAACTTCCCGCAACGTTAGTTCAGTTTGGTTGGTTTACTTTAAGAAATGGTTGATGCACACTTTATAGTGTAAGAAGATATTCTCTAATATGCAGAAATCATTAACAGATTCGAAAATGAGTCTGCTTTTTTATACGCTCTTATATCAATCAATATGAAATGTTGTATACACATGGTCAGAGTTATGGAAACGGGCATAGAATAGCTTTTGTTCAGATAACAAACACTTGTCACAAGAGATAAGTCAATTGATTTAACGAGAGTGTATGTACGGGCAAACGCTAGTTAGTATATTCAAAACTTAAGCGCCACTAAATTACATACTAAATTTAATAAATATTTAAGTTTAAAGGAGTATTAAAAATGTAACCCTGTTTGATTTGTTTTTTTTTTTTTACTTTATTTTTGGCAATAAATTTTTCAGATTATTACTGTCATTATAATTAATAATATTACAAGCGTCGTGCGATCACTTCAATATTGCGTCGTGTGAGTCAATATTCTAACAAGATAGTGGATCCCTTGTTAGAACCTTTCAGGGAGTTTTTGTGGCATCTCAGAATTTCATGTTCCGTGGTATTATTTTCCATTCATTTCACTTATTTCATTTAACTATATTACGTAAAACACCATCAAATTTACAAAATATAGAGTCAAATAACAGAAGATTATGAATAAAATAAACTACATGACACTATATGACAGACTAAAATCCCGCCAAAAACACGTTTGATTTGTTATTATTAATTTATCAATTAGATGGTCAATAATATATTTTCTATTTTTTATTTCATTTACAGAAACTTCTATAGTTATCTAAATAAAAAATAATAATATACGTTAAAGTCTCATCGAAAATGATTCATACATTTATGACATTAACCAGGATAAATAAAAAACACTGCAATTAGATTCATACTAGTGATTGGCTGTAACTTCGTCCGCATTGATTTACAATATAAGATTCTATTCGTATAAAGTGGGGCTTGCCGTATAATATTTATTAAGAAAATGATACATATGAAGAAGCGAGTAATAGCTAGTACAAATGTTTTTTTTTCTCGAACCGACTACGCTATTGACCTAGCAAGGTCTTAACAGCCTCAATGCACTACTAAGGTGAGCGTTTAAGGCACAAGGCGCTTAATGCAAAAATTAGCAAATCATTTAGATGTGCGAAATAATTAGTTAGTTAATCAACATAGATCACAGACACATCAATATACGTTTTTATATATTGTGTATATGTATATGTGTATTGTGTATATTATTAGTAAAGGTAAATTATAACCCAACCAAGACGTTTTGTATTTAATTGTCTGGTGTAATAACATATTGAGAGGAATTTATCTTATTCTACTTCGTTGGTAGGTCTCGGTGACCTTTTGACACGAAAAAATATAATATTATGATCAGGATGTGCGTCATACTTATTATGCGATTTAATTAATGTACAGTAAACTTTGTCTCGTTTAATAAAAAGAAAAATTTGTTTGCTTGATTGTAAAATGATCCCTAGGAAGTAATGAAGCGACTCTAAATTTCTATCCACTGATATAAAGCTACGTTCAAGTTCATTATTCTATCGCTATAAAATTTAATCTTATTTAATGCACGCAGTTGCGTAGACTGTTGCTATACTGGAGTGAATACGAAGTGAAAAAAAAAATATCTGAAAAAGTGGACTGCGACCATAATATTATGAAGTGTATTAACCGAGCATAGTGTAACTATGTGATAGTGAGTTAAATTGGTTTTTGTCTAGAGAAATATTTCTTGCGGCATTAAACTCGCTAGATAACAGACTATAAAGTGAAATACACTACTTAAATACTTTTGGGTAGCAGGATATTGCAGTTCGAAAGGTTTACAGGCAGGCATGATGGTGACGAGTGACTCTCTGTGCTTCTGATGGTCTGCACCTAGTTGTTTACAGTAAGTCACACCACAATAACAAATAAACATATATACAGTTCACAAGCAATAGTTGTGAAACTTTAAAAAAAATGATAGACGGTGGCGCCGTTGAGGTCGCGGCGCCATTGAGGAGGGTTTCTGTGAGTGGACTATATTTTGCGGGGTTGCTATATTTTATGTGAAAATATGTTGCGATCTATTCTTAAATACATTGTAAACAGCTATAGGACTAAATAAAAACGATATTGGTAAGGAATTGGGAAGGACAATATTGGCACATACTTCATGTCGTTTGCGGTTTCACCTCGCTTGCCAGCTAGGTGATTGTTCTCGATGCACTGCACGGGTTATTCTTGTCACCACACTGATGGACACTATTGTCTATAAAAAGAAGTGTTGGCACGCACTATATGCAGCCATGTGAATATCACTACTACCCCACTCGAGCAAGCGAAAAATACAACTGTTCAAGGACGCGGCGCGATGCAGTCTCTTCCTCGTATGACGCGCTAACAACTTGTATGCATTGCCAATCAAAAGAGAGCGGGATGGAAAGGGTGACAACTAATAACAATTCCGCGGCAAATTCAAACTATATAAAAGCGGCGCAACCATTTCCCCTAGCTTGAAGGGTACCCTTCAAAATAACGAAACTAAATCGAATCTATACCAAACTAAATCGAGTCTATATTAAAGTAAAGTGAATCTATACTAAGCTAAAAGGAATCTATACTAAACTAAAGCTAATCTATACTGAACTAAAACAAATTTAAACTAAACTAAACATAAGGTTATCTAATCACTGCTATTCTTAATTAGGTAGAGGACAGAGGCGAATAACAGGGCGTAAATACGATCCGGCTGCGATTTTAACTCGAACAATGCGAGTAATTCCATTGGATTCAGGAAAAACTTCTTTAACAACGCCTAATAGCCACTGTAAATGAGGTGTATTTTCAGTTATAAAAATCACTACAGTTCCAACAGTAATTGGAGTGGACAGTGTATTCTATTTTTGACGCGATTGTAATGTGTGTGAATAGTTTATTCTCCAACGTTTCCAGAACGACTGGACGAGCTTATCCTATAAATCGTAACGGGAAAGAATATGCAATCGATCTTCATCAATATTTCTACTTGGCAAGTATTTGTGAGGAGTCACGTTTAAAAAATGTGCGGGCGTTAATGCTAGTGACTCTGAAGGATAGACAACGTCTGACGCAGTGGGCGGGTGTTCATAACCGCTTCCATTTGAGCTAGCACCGTGCTTAACTCATCGAAAGAAAGTATTTGCCCGCCTATCACGCGATACAGATACGATTTTAAGCTCTTTATGTTGGCTCTCAATTTCCTCCAAAATGACTAGCGGTGGGAGTATTCAGTGACCATTTGATGCGGTGTTCAGCTAATACTTGAGCGAATTCAGTGTTAAAATACTTTGATCTTAAAAATGCATGCAGTTCTGTGAGATTACGTTTAGCTCCTATATAATTTGTACCATTATCCGAATACATTAGTCCCACAGGGCCAAGACGTGATATAACGTGCCACGGCCACGTGAAATCGTTACTCGAAATGGACCGGTGTAATACATTCCGGTGTGTACTAATGGCTTAACTGACTCTACTACATGACATGAACGATGGTCGGCTATTTCCGGAGCAGCAGTTCTCGGACGGAGCCTATAACATGGCACACATTTTTGTACCCTAGAGTGAATCAAATTACGAGCGGAAAATATCCAGTAATTTTGTCGCAAGATCGACATCAACAAATCAGGATCAGCGTGACAATTTATTTTGTAATAATAATCCACTAAAAGATTAAAAACAAGGTCCTTTCGCGGCAAAAATACCGGATGTTTCTGATCGAATGCCAGATTCGATTGACTCAAACGGCCACCAACACGTATGAACCCATCTTGTAAAAAGGGCTTCAAACGCTGAAATGCGGGACTACAAGGTTTGTTGGATTTAAGATTGTTCAATTCAGTTGAGAAATAGTTACGCTGAATCTCACGGAGTACAATTAACTGTGCTTTATCAAGATCAACTGCAACTATATACTCTCCCGAGGGTAATATTTTAACAAAACGACACATATATACTACGCAGCGCAAGAGTTTAGACCATGAGGACAATCTATTAGACAACAACATTATTGGTGTCTCCTCACATGGTGCAGCTGTAACTAGAGGATGTTTCCTTTGTTCTAATGGTTCTGACACAGTTGATGGATCGAAAGGAGTAACAGGCCACTCTTTAGGCGATGCTTGAGTCCATGAAGAGCCGTGAAACCATGGCAAATGATTTAAAAGCTGCGCAGGAGTTAGCCCACGAGATAGGCAATCGGCAGGGTTATCCGTGCTTGCGACGTGGTAGAGATTTTGCGGTGATAATTCTGATTGAATTTTTGCGACTCTATTGCCAACAAAGGAGCCCCATTGATGGAGAGAAGAATGAGCCCAACACAAAGCTACGGTTAAATCTGAAAAAAAAAAACGAAAACTCTAATTATACGAATGAGGTTATGACAAGCATCGATAATTGTAGCAATGAGTTTTGATAGTACCAGTATACCACAGAGCTCAAGGCGCGCGAGAGACACTATTTTACGAGGTGAAACCTTAGACTTGGCAATGATAAGGCTCACTGAAATGCTGTCATTATTTGGAACGTGGAAGTAAACCACGCCTCCATACGCCTTCTCGCTAGCGTTTGCAAACCCGATAATTGTAACGATACTGTGTTTATTGGTACCGACATACCGTGGAATATTAATTTGGCCAAGTAAAGGAAATTCTTGCCTAAAACGAACACACAATTTAGCGATACTATCTGATGGCTGGTCATCCCAGTCACAATCTGAAAACCAAAGCTCTTTTATAAGAAGCTTTTTTTATGTCATATAGGAAGCAAACGAACATGCGGGACACCTGTTGGTAAGCGATCACCGCCGTCCATAGACACTAGCAACCCCAGAGGAGTCGCAAGTGCGTTGCCAGCCTTTGTTTGGGAGAATGGAGAGAAAGGGGGAGGAGAAGGAAGAGGAGAGGGGAGGGGAGGGGAGATGGGTCTCCGGCGCTCTCACTGACCGAACGAAATGCAACAATGTAAGCACTGTTACTTCACGTCGGTTTTCTGTAAGAGGGTGTTGCTACCCCGGACGAGCCGACCCATTCAGGCTGAAACCAATAATAGCTTCAGCGTAGCTCTACCACTACTGAATAAAATTACAGGTGCTACAAACCCCATTACAACCCATATTCTCGCTACACAAGACAATATGGTGGGTGCGTTTGGTGCAAGTTTCTGAAGTCGAATAAATCTTAAGACTGAACGAATCTGATGTCGGTGACCAACACAAGCCGAGAATCTTATGCAAATGACTTTCATCAAACTTCTTAATAGCTGACAAGCGATATGATGGCAGAATTGAATCCAAAACTCTTCGCGAGTTGCTAGTCCATTTCACTAAATCAAACTGACTCGCTTTCATGAGATTAATTACTTCAGCAGCAGATTCAATGGCTCCTGTCTCGCTCTCTACAAAGTAAACAAAATCATCCATATACAGGCTGGTCTCTATAGTTTCCTTAGCTTTTGGATATGCAAATCCCTCATCTGAGTGAAGCTGCTTTATTGTTCGCAGAGCATGAAAAGGACTTGACTTCAGCCCGAAACAAACAAGATTAAACTCGTAAATCTTCAGATGTTCCTGAGGGGAAAATCTATACAAAATACGTTGAAATCTGAGGTCATGTTCGCTTACACCGATATAGAGAAACATTTGACGGATAACGGCCGAAACGGATATCTTGTGATAAACCAACTCTGCTCACATTGGAAGCGGCATTATTATCATTAAAATGAAGCAGTGTATGATGCTTGTTATGGCATCTACGGCATCTAGAATCAGAGTTACAAAAAGAAACACGATGTCCATTACTATGGCAATTGATACATAAGTTATTGGTGCGAACAAATTTATAACGCTTTTTATTTCGAACTGACTACGCTATTGACTCATCAAGATCTTAACAGCTTCACCGAACTAAATTTGTAACGCTCATTAGGTTTAAGTTTTAGGAAACTCGAGCACTTATAAATATGATCACGATGAGCATGACACAACGAACAACAGACCGCGATGCAATATTAACGTATGTCTGAGTGGTTTTAAATGGTTTGGATACCACATCCATTCGACGATCGTAGATAATTTTCTTTGTAGCTTCATGTTTTGTTACCGAGATTCGCTGTAAGATTTTAATGTAATCTCGTACAAATGACGATAATACATCGAAAGATGGCATTTTACAACTACGCTTATCTGTTTCGAATGAACATAGGGTTTCTGGATGTAATTTCTTTAGGGCGAGATATATAAATGTAAAATCTGAGAGATCATCAATATTTAGGTTTTTTAAAGGGGCGACCATGCATGCGAGCTGTATTTTCAAAACTAGCGAAGAAAAGTGGCCATTGTTTTATATCGCCATTAAACCCGGAATCTCAATCGGAGGAAGCCGAGGTAGCCTATGCTGGCTTGCTGGTTTAACATCTGTGTTCGGCTGTATTGTTTTGGCGGCTCGCTTGACCCAACCTAATAAATCTTCGAATGATGACACTGATTGATAATCTATTACTGACGCGGGATTTAAATTTAATTCCAAGCTAGCTATCTTATCTAAAATGTCTTCAAAGTCTCTATACAAGGAATCTACGGTTTCCATTTCACACAAAAATGGTTCCCTAGATGACGCCTTGGGATCAAGATCCTTCACGCGATTTCAAATACTCTGCATGGGAGCGAACATTCTATCTCTTTTTGCATATAACACTTCCAACTGTACACCCAAGTCTTGTGTAGGTGGCATGATGATTCGATAATAAAGAAATTAGAAACAGAATACTTCCGTATATATCTCAAAATGCAATTCTAAAATAATAAGCTCGAAATATTTACGTATCATATGTACGTCCTTATTACGACGGTCAATGTAACAAAAACAATATATTAATACACTACAAAAAATAATAACGAAATAACTTTTCCATAAATTGCCTCGAATAATTAGATTTTTTTTTTCAAAATGACTACGTTATTGACCCAGCAAGATCTTAACAGCTTCACCGGATTACTAAGGCGAGCGCTTAAGGCACTCAGTCGATTTTATTTTGGCAACCAACTTAAGGGTACACGGCACACCTCGGCTTGGCTCTTGCCTGTTGCATGCAAAATCGCGATCTATCTTAGATAACCTAGCTGACTATTCATATATGTATGAGTTGTTGAAACGTATATGTGTACCAAGCATACACGCCTCAACAACTCTTCCATATATTTATTATCGGAAAATTGAAAGTTTTTCAGTTCGATAAAAGAAAAAAAAATGTAAACCCTTCCACTTTCATGTGTAAGCGTGTAGGCGTGCACGTATGTGGGGGTGATCGTGTAGTGTTGTAGCAGTGATGTATATTTGTGTGTCACCGTATCGCGCAAACAACGCACTCAAGGGCTCCCTGCCGAGGGATCGAACCTAGGCTTGAGCCGCTGCCGTGGGAGGCCTAATCGGGTGTGCGGGAGCGAAATTAACCCCCAGACCACGGCGGCGTGATCTGTAGTTACGCGGGCGTGGGCATTAGCACGCTCTGTTTCGAGGGACAGGCTGGTACTGATCGTTCGCTGACGTGATTAAATCAGGAGGGTCGGTAAAAATGCATCGCGGACGTCTTTTATAACGCGCAGCGTTAGGTACGGGTTCATAGTTTGCGGCGGATACCACTAAGGGATTGGGATGATTCGCAGCTTTTTCAAAATAACTAATCGTAAGTGATTTTACGTACGCCCAGATAGAAGGAATCTCTAGGTCTCTATGAAGATCGACTCTCCGAATGTACCACGGAGCACCGGTCACTTTACGTAAAACACGATTTTGGAGAACCTGCAGCTTATGAAAGTTATCTTTGGACATATGCGCAAAAATGGGGCAGCTATATGTCATCACGGGATGGATACACGTCTTATACAAAGTGAGCTTGTGTCTGAGGGACATCTTACTCTTATGACAATGTAACGGATGGAGGCGACCCAAGACCATAGCGGCTTTGTTTCGCACTCTGTCTGTATGTGAATTGAACTTTAAATGTTTATCTAATGTGACACCGAGATATTTGACCTCTTCGACCCAAGGAATATCGATTCCGTATAGCCTGATGGGCTCAAATTTATTAACGCGTTTCGTGGGATCGAAGAGTATTGCGGCAGTCTTATCAGGATTAACTTCTATGCGCCATCGACGAAACCATTCACCGAGAGTATGAACGGCTTTTTCGATGCGCTTCCTAAGAAAGTCCGACCGCCAGTCGGAAGTGTAAATAACGGTATCGTCAGCGTAACAACCTACCTCGACCCCCCGAGACCGAGGTAGGTCACTGATGAACAGATTGAAGAGCGTGGGCGCGAGTATGGAGCCCTGTGGCACACCTGAGCGTATCGGGTGGGGCAGCGATAGTTCACCATCCACTCTGAAGCGGAATGTTCTATCAGTGAGATAATCGCGGATAGTATGAATTAACCTATCAGGTAAGCGAGATTTACATAATTTATGGATGAGCCCTCCGTGCCAGACCTTATCGAAGGCCTTGGCGATATCGAAGAAGACTGCAATTGTGCGTTTCGGTTTACGTTTCGGATCGGCGTTAAATTTAGAGAAAATGTACTCCGTGAGGCGGTGTACTTGATTCGTGCAAGAGTGTTCGGCGCAAAATCCGAACTGCTCAGGTGGTATTAATTTTAAATCTGTAATCGAGAACTGAAGACGGTTCAGAAGGAGCCGCTCGTAAAGTTTTCCTAAGGTATCTAACAGACTAATGGGGCGATAGCTAACGGGAAGCGTAGCTTTCTTGCCGGGCTTGTGAATACCTATCACTACGGCCTTTTTCCAGACGGCTGGAAAGTGACCCTGGGACATGGCCGCATTGAAGACGCAGACCAATAGAGCTATGATGCGATCAGGAAGGAGTTTCAGAACCTCGTTCCTGATCCCGTCGGGACCTGGGGACTTCCTAGGCTTGAGACGCTTGATGGCGGCCGAAACTTCGTCAAACGTTATCGGGGTTAGGGTATCCGCCGGAGGAGACGCGAGTGCATGCTCTACGGCTGTTTCGATAGACTTTATGATGGAAGGGTCAGTGTTATCAGTGTTTGGCGAACACTGTTTCTCTAAGCTTGCGGCAAGGCAGTCCGCTTTATCTATGCTATCGAACGCGGGAGGTAACCCGGGGCCTCTGTTGAGAGGAGGCATTGGAGTGACCATATCTGATTTGAGAGTTCGCGCTAGAGTCCAGTACGACAGGTGAGATGGCTGGAGACCCTCCAGGAGTCTGTCCCACCTGTCGCCCCGGATCTCAGAAATACGAGACTTGACTGTTTTTCGTAACAAACGTAAACGATCGCGATTCTCTACAGACGGGTAAGCGTCGTAAGCTCGAGTCGCGGCGTTCTTTTCCGTGATCAATGCTCTCACGTCATCAGGGAGTATAAAACGGCGATCGTTCGCCGCTTGTACCTCTTTCGAGGTTACCCTGACGGCGGTCTGGAGGTAATCAACCAGGGAATCGATGGCCGAATCCACGTCGGCTTTAGACACCAACACGTCCGGAATCCTGTCTAAACTACTAGACGACGGATTTTCTTTAAAATATTGAACGAGTTTCGCATAATCAGCCACCCTAACCGACGGCGGGGTGAAGTCTGAATTGTGACCTAACTGTAAAACAACCGGGCGATGATCTGAATCAAGTTCGTGTACTACTTGTATGAGTCGTACAGGAAGCGTGATATTTTTTAAGAGAGCTATATCTAATACTGTGGGTCGGCAATGATCTTGATAGTGCGTGGGTTCCACAGGGGCTATGACGTCAAAAGCGAGAACCCTACCTAGTTCGTCGAGTATTCTCCCGTTACGAGAGGTACACGGACTATTCCAGATAACGTTCCCGCTATTGAGGTCCCCCGCTATAATAACTGAATCTCCTAAATTAAGTAGCGCCTGCAAATCGGATCTTAGCAATTCTTTGTTTGGTGGCAAATACGCGGAAACTAAAATAATATTCGAGTGACCGGTCATACCTAAATACACACTGACACTTCCATATTGGTTAGCGCGGGCGGATCTAACGGCATGCAGTACAACGAAAGCCTAAAATAGATTAACGTGCCACCCCCGCGGGTGACACGGTCGTTCCTGACTATACAGTAATTCGCGATTCTCGGATTACGCATACTCGGTTTTAACATCGTTTCCTGGATGAGGAAAACGTCAATCTGTCTATCGCGCAAAAAGTCAGCTACTAGATCGCGCTGTGACCGAAGGGATCTCGCATTGAAAAACGAGAGACATAGACCGCGTGGTTTTACTTTATTAAGACCCGTGAATTTAAAGACTTATTTAAAAGAGGGTGACCGGGCGATGCGCTGAATGGTGGCTCCGATAGCCGGGAAGCGCGCTAGAGCAGTGAGGAGACCTAGCTCCTCTTCTACCTCGACGATGGCGTAGAAGGCGAGGACCTCCTTCATGTCGTGTTCACGGAGTGAATGCTTCATCCAGTCGAATTTACCCGAGAGAGAGGATGATGAAGCATAAGCCGCCTGTGGCAGCGGCGCCTGAGGCTTAGAAGAAGTCTGAGGCTGAGGTCGGGGTGCCCAGGGGGCCATAGGGGCCCGCCCGGGTTGAGCCGCGCGCGGCACAGAGGGTGGCGAGCGCGGTGAGGTCGTGGGCGCGGGCGCTACCGGGGCTCGGGAGGCGCCCGGCAGGCCCGGGAAGGCCTCCACGGACATGAAAGGTGGAGGCGCAGGGCGGGCGGCGGCTACAGGCGCCCTGGGCGCCTGCCTCGCCTGGCGGGGACGCTGTGTGCGCGGCGCGCGGGGACAGCCACGATAATTCGCGGGGTGACCCGCGTTACCGCAGAGCACACAGCTGGGAGGATCGGGAGTGCCAGGAGTGCGCGCGCACTCCTTCGTGGCGTGGTCTCCCAGGCACTTGACGCACCTGGGGCGAAGATGGCAGTTCTTTGCCGAGTGCCCATAACACTGGCAGTTATGGCACTGCGACGGAATATGGGTCTTACGTGGGGGCTCAACGGTGACGCCGTTGAGGTCGCACACAGATGTGAGCGAAAAGATGGCCTTGCCCTCCTGCGACCGGTCGAGGAGAACAAGCACCATGTTGTAGGGAGCGCGGGTGCGTGGGTGGTATATGCGATGTACCTCACGCACGGGAAAGTTCTTCTCCTTAAGGGAGAGGGTGACATCCTCGACCGAGATTTCGGCCGGGACACGGCGAAGCACGACACGGAGGAGGCGCTCCTCTTCGAGAGCGTACGTGAAATACGCGAGTTTCGATTCAGTAAGGAATCGTATGAGCGCGCGATGGTCTTCGGACGTGGGACATTTGACGCGAATGCCCGCCGGAGTGCTAAGGGCATTCGTATAATTGACCTTAAGGGTCTTCAAACGATTAGAAATCGCAGTCCATTGGGACTTGTCCTGAATCGTGACTGGAGGCGGCGGGCGCGACTTCCTACCTGCGGAACCCGCAGGTTGAGATGGAGTGAGCGAGACGGAGCTGGGTCCTTTCGTCCACGGTTGACTACACGGTATAGCCGCGGCCGGCACGCGAGCGCCACTTATGTTGGCGACTTTGACCGGACCTACGGAACTCGAATTCGTCGGGCTAGCCGGACGACGCCTACTGTACGAGACGGTCGTATAACCGTCTTTGTTTAACTGCGCAGAAGGCGCGGGGATCGCGGTCGCGGTAGGCTCGGCGGACGCCGTCACGTCTAGCTCCATCTCGGAGCCGGTCTCCGATCTGGAGCTTGGTATCGAGGCCGCAAGTAGGCCTTTGTCGCGCGCATCTAGAGAAGACTGCGGCGATAAGGTCGCGAAAGAGTTCGCGGTCGGAATGTTAAAAAGGCCCTCGGAGGCCTGCGACGTTACATTGCGGAAGGTTAAATTAATAATCTCCTGGTCTAGACCGCTCGCGAGGAGATTTTTGCGGTATAATTCTACCAAAACTAACGGTTCCATCGCGGTGGATCGAGGAGAGGGAGGGGCCGCGAAACAACCTCCCTGCCTTAAGGGCAGGGGGGCACGTCGAACGGGTTAATCACGGGTCTATCCTGGGTGCAGATCAAGAGAGCTGTTTAAAATGAGTCAGAAGGAGAAAGCAATACAGGAAATACGTTAGCGAGACAGGCAGGGTAAATAATTTGCATAGATATAGAACAAATAAATAAATGGATATCTAAACAAATAAATAATTGAAATAAATAAAGTTATAAAGGAATGACGACTGTAAAGGGTAAAGAACTACGTAAATAAATAGATAAACTAATGGGTAAACAAATAAATGTACCAATGTAATATAATAAACAAAGCAATAAATATATAAAAAGGAAGGGTCTCACTCAATTTCGAGAAAAATAACTCAGGTGTTGTTCACTGTAAACATGTGCGTATTTACCGCGTTTTAGTATATAAAATTTTATATCTTGAATAATATACATGCAAGATTCAAGACGTTACCACATTCATGGTTTATAATTTAATATAATAATTATTATTATCAATGTTTAAGATGGAAGAGGTATTTCTAATAAGATATTAGACCATAAACTTATTGACAATATTGGCACATTATATCATTATCAATTTTAAGTCATTTTTTCATTAGTTCTTTGTACAGTGTAAGTGAGCACTGAGGTAGTTATATGGTTGGTTACTGTCCCAAATAAGTTGGTAATGATAATCTTCATTAATTACACTGTTAGTATTTATATATCTTATGTTAATCTTACAATAGTCTTTAAAGAATATTTCTATAATTGTACATAGTTTCATAATTTAATAATTCTTTAATACAATTTAAAAAAACGCGTGCGAAGCTGCGGGTATAGCTAGTTTCAAATAAAAATAGGGTCATTTTGAACTAGCATAGTAATTATGCCGGTACCTTTGTTTGTTAAGTGGCTTTTGATCCAGCAGCGGTACTATTACAATTAATTACAAAT
>JACEII010000028.1:3129571-3167071 GCA_014332785.1 Antheraea mylitta | reverse complement strand
CTTTGTTTGGTAAGTTGCTTTTGATCCAGGAGCGGTACTATTACAATTAATATATATCTATACTATAATAAAACTGCAACACGGCCAAATCTGTACATTAAATATTTTTTGAAAATTATGATCGGAGCAGACTATTTTATCGATACAGAAGGCAAAAATAATCTTTTTACAATTTTTGTTTGTCTGTCTGTCTATCTGTCCCTGTGAACACGTATCACTCTGAAAGTACTTATTCAATTTTGACGAAACTTGATACAGTGATAACTAATATTACAAGGTTACATCTAGGATACTTTTTATCTCATAATACACAAGGGGTTCTCCAGGAGAACGGACGAAAGTTAAAATTTTGTAGTTCATGGAATTCTTGATGGGTTTTGATAACTTTTCTTAGTGCTATATATAGCAGTAACATTAACTAAAAAATTACGCTACGACGAACTGACGTTTCTATGCGAAATTATCAATCAGTTGAATAAAATGCAAGGAATTGTCTAGAATGACGAGATAATTATAACTAATAATTAATAATAATATTTTTTAAATTACTTTTAAACGTTATTAAAACATGAATTTATCACAGCCAATTGCAATAAATCGGTCTTACTATTGAATAAATAACTGAATAAATGTCTGGAAGTTTCAATTTGTTCAGTCTGTCTAAATAAAATAATAATAAAATTATGGTTATCCTAACATGGTTTGAAATATCTTTTTTTTATAATTACAAAAATAGCATTAGGCACATTATTGTAAATAACAAAAATGTCTGGCAATAATAATTCAATGTTTTAATTTCTTTTCAAAGTTAGTGAAACAAAACGTCATAAAGTTATTTAAAAATCAATATTATTGTCTGTAAAGGTGCGATATGCATAAATAAATGTAACGTTTACCGACAGCCAGGTAGCTCAGCTCGCACGTTGTTCGAAAGAACATTGAGATACATAAAAACTGGCTAAATAAAATTCGTTATCGAAACCGTTGCTGGCTCTTAGACGAATAATTACAAGCAAGTGACAGTTGACGCGTCGACGCGATGGTCATATTTTTTCATATTTATATTTTTCTGCAATAAAATGAATTGTAAAAGTGTTTTAATACAAGTTGAGGATAGTAATGATAAAATAAGTAGTAGAGATGATTATTTAATTTTTGACTTGAATATTTATAAATTTACATATTATGTATGTGCAAAGTATATATGAAGTAGGTCACGTGTCGTACAAGAGAAAAAGAGAGAGAATGTGTATGTATAATATAGATACATAAAATTTGACCTATTGATGTATTAACTTTTATTAAGTAGATTATTCTAGATCATTCAGTGTTTAATTTATCATCATTTATGTCATAAATATATTTTATCGTTTAATTTACAATTAAACTCTATCAATTGATATTTTATAATGTAAACTATATTGACTGTAGACGTCTACAAAAAGGGAAAGGAACAAGCTTTTTTTACATTACCGTTAATATATGTAGGTTAGTTTTTATCTTAATTAAACCAGTCAGATGACGCTACAAACGGTTTCAAGTTTTTTTTAAAGTATTCATTATAAGTTTTTGCGTTTTAAAATACAGTTGAAACCAATGATAATCGATTTGGTGCAGACGAAGTTGCAAGGGTCAGCTAGTTGCATATCAAAATAACCACGAAAATTTATCAGTATGTTCACAACGTTTTTCCTTACTTATTCATAAAAAAACATACCATAGAGACTCAAATACACGTAATATTAACGTATTGGCCCGCGCCATATTTTTAGAAGGAGATAAAAATTAACTATTGATCATTGTACTTTGTCCTGTGGAAGATAACTAACTGTAAAATACGGAGAAATGTATAATAAGAGACGAATTTATTTTATGTCACGCTTAACTAGATCATTATAGATAATGTACTCTTATATATTAGGACTGTCATATTTTTGTTGTTGTTACAAAAAGAGTGAGAAATATATTATTTATGATTTTTCAAAAAATAAACATTTGTCTAATTTTTTCTATGTCCGAATAAATGGAAGATTTTGTTTACACCTATAAATTCTAATTTAGCGAGGAACATATTGGTTTAGCCATTTGATTTCTAATAAATAATAATGTATTTGCAGCCCTAATACAAAACAGTGACGTATACATTATACAATTCAGTGGTCATTATAAGATCAACAACTGCATGAACAACACATTAAAATAAAACACATAAATAATAATTTTGACAATTTTTTTAATATCATAGGAAGCACACGAACATGCGGGTCACCTGATTTTAAGTGATCACCGCCGTCCATTGACACCAGCAACACCAGAGAAGTCGCCATTGCGTTGCCTGCCTGTGTTGAGGGGGCTGCGAAGGGAGAAAGGGAGGTGTACCTCCGGTGCTCTCACTGGCAGAGCGAAACGAAAAAATCCAAGCCTGTTACTACACGTCAGTGTTTCTGTGAGAGGGTGGTACTACCCCGGACGAACTGACCCATTTATGCCGAAACCATTTATATCTTCAGCGTGGCTCTACCATCAACTACAACATACAACATGTATAAATATACAATACGCGTGTGATTATATGAGTATCAATTACATTGTATTTAACGAAGATTAAATATATAATCTAATCTATCTACATCTTATCTAATCTATCTATGTAATCTATCTATCTAATACCTTTAAATGAGCAATCCTTGTATATTTTTATCTTTGTTTATATTCAGAATCTCGAAAACGACGTCATCTATTTCCGTGAAATTTAGTATGTGGGTAGTTTTTGGGACGATAAATCGATCTAGCTAGATTTTATTCATTGAAAACTTTTTTAACTGAGTTTTCAGGCAATAAAAATATAGCTAGAATATGAAAGTAAATTCCACCGGCGCTGTCAAAACAAAAATAGCTCAGATAGAAATAGATTGCTTCAACAAGACGTGTAACCCCAGTTCAAACCCGAGTGACACAGAAGAGATTTTTTTTTGTGAAAATATGCTAATTTTATAAAGCAAACCTAACAGTTTATTTTAATTTAAAAATGTTTTTAAAGAACCTACCAGTCTCGGTCACCCAGGTATTTTACCTAATAGATCTTACGACGAACGTTATATGAGTGTGCAATTTAATTAAAAACTAGCTGTGGCCACGACTCCGTCCGCGTGGAACCTAAAAATAACAGTGACTGTTAAAATCATCATCATCATCAATGCACGATGCAGAGACGAATTGCAATCAGCTGGTAGGAACTGGATGATAGAAAAAAATGTGTGTTAGTTATGTAACACTTAGTGGAATAGGTTTTTTTATAAATTACTAGCTGAGCCCGTGACCGTGAAACCTGACGTACAAAATAATGACTAATAACGTCATAGGAATGTATTAAGTCCATCTACTGATCTATTTTCTCACGTACTTAAGCCGCGTCATCATTCAAGTTACAATAACTTTTGATAGAGTGAACCGCTTTTAATGAAACCAAGACCAAATGTTACTCGAGGATATACTTTATGATCCTCTTTGTGAGGTTTTATCATGAACGCAGTATTTTAGCAATGATGCTTGTTCATAAAAATAGACAGACATTTCTAAAGATTATTTAAATTGATTTTATTACTTATTCCCAGACACCTGTAACACTTTTTATCAGAAAAATCCAAAAAGTACGTAAATACAAAAGACACTTTAGTTTTACAGTCTCATTACATAGATTCCAAGACACCTTTTTTTACGTGGGGAAATGCCTTATGGATACCTACTCTCCCGGGGGAGAGAGTGAGTTATGTCCGATTAAATCCGGACTAAAGCCCCACGGTGTTTTTTCACAAAAATCGAGAAAGAACAGACACGTCAGATCTACATTATTTCTATATGTATTGATAAATGACGAACATAAACTTTGCTGTGCATTCGTTGAAAATCGGTAATGAAAAATGCATATTAATTTTCCGTTTGTACGCACCAACAAGCGATGTTCAGTCGAGTGATGTTGCAATTTCATAATTATATCACACAATGCAAATATGAATAAAAATGATACATGAACGAATGAAACCAAAGAGTCAAGAGATTTGAGTCCGGTATCAAAGAATAAGAATTTTCTATCCATAGAAATTACGCGTTGAAACTTTAAAATAGAACTGGGCATTACCATCCACAAATTGGAGATCTTTTGTTGAACTTTTATCGGCTTATTCCGAGAAATACATTTGAGATACGGTCTCATTGTAAAGGATGGCGTATCGCGTATCTTGGAGGAACGATAAATAATATAAAAAAAAATTAAAATTAAGAACGTTTTTCGTAAACTTTATCGGTATTATTACAAAAAAGTTAAACGCTTGCTTTAAAAAGGTTACGTTTTACATGTATCGCGCTCGCGATATGTTTCGCCTATTTGCTTATCTGTTGTCTCGCTTTGGTTATATTAGGTTAAACTTGCCAAAAAAGGATAATGCAAACTTGCCTCGGGCGAGCGCGGTGTATTTCATACGAAACCTTTTTTAAACCAAGTATTTAACTTTTTTGTAATAACACCGTATGGGTTTTAGTATTTGGCCACAGGCTCTCCTGGTGTTAAATGGAATTGTGGCCTATTATGGAAACGTCTATGCCTGAAGTAGGACTAATAAATACCTTTGCCAGAGTATAATTACTCATTATCATCATCACATCAGCCTTTAAGAAGCCTACTGCAAGGTCTTGAAAGAAACTATGGTCATAATCGTCACGCCAATCCATGATATATTGGCGATTTTAGAGTCTGAGAAATATACAGTTCAATATTTTACCACATGAGGTGGTACTACAAAAAATTTCGAAGGTTTAGATTTCCTCATGATATTTTCCTTCACAATCAGCCGATAGTAATGCCAATGTAAATTGGTAATCTACCAAATGTACGCGAATTCCGAAAAAATCATTGGTACATGCCGAGGTTTAAATCGGTGGTAATTGAAATGACAATTCACAGGTCAAAGCACTCGACCGGCATGACTTTTTTAGCTTTAGATTTTAGCATTTGTTTACAATTTTTCCTGAACATAAGTGATGTTGTAGACTAAAACATGTTATACTTAGAAGAGAATTTTGGCTTTCAAATGTGTCACCCGGAGTATTTCTATAGGTACTTAGAGACAGATTTCCATCTTGAGGGATACGGGATCTATATTTCATCTTTAATATGTATCTATTTTGGGGCTGTAAGGGGTGTCGAATAACATCTTAAGACTTGAGACACCCAAGCCAACCTCACCTGCACGTGGTGCACCCTGCTGATCAACGAACGAGGCAATGGCGAGAGCGGGGTGGTAGGGTTTTACAGTCCGACTGGGTCGCAACCACCATGCATATGGCGAAAAAGCCCGTCATAGTGACTCGCTTCTGCGAGTCGCGTTTCGGGATCAGCCTGTGCATATCCAGTACTGGGCGACTTTCGTCATTATGGCCGGCATGACAGCGGCGACCGGCGATGGATAATCTGTCTCTCGGTGGTTGCCGATGTTTTTGGATTGTACTATGCTTGACATCGGGCTTAGTGCAGTCACTTTGTCGTGCATCAATAAAAAAAAATTAAGGATTCGAATCTATGTTAAATTACATACCATACTTTGAATGCTAGGGATTGGCATTCGAAACAGTAGTGCAAACAAAGGCCAGAAGGATGCAAATACACGCTAGCGTTTCATATGCTATAGTAGCAATATCCAGACAAACCAACACTGTTGTTACTGTAGCACACGAGATATTTTAGCTAAGTTCTTAGAAGCAATCTCTGATATTACGTTAGATTTACCTCGCTTCAAAATGCAGTCATATTTTAGATAAGTTATAGACTGTATTGTTAATGTAGCAGAAATTACATATTTATTTAGTTTTTTTTTTCGAAATGTCTACGCTATTGACCCAGCAAGGTCTTAACAGCTTCACCGGACTACTGTCATATTTATTTAGTACTTATGCTTATCTCTTTCCCACGGAATCACATTTTTCAGATTAAAAACTAAGGAACGGCCTCACGTTTCATTCATTTAATTCAAAATTTGGAGAAATAAAAACAAAAATATCTCACGGAATTTAACAATAAACATGACCTCAAGTTGTTTTGTCGGAAACGCGTACTCTAATGTTTTTATAGACGTTCAAAATTAATTGCTTTTGTTATCTTGGGAATCTTCAAAGAAACATGTGTAACATTGGAATTCGTGTGCAAATGAATATTTATATCGTAATTTTTAAAATGAATAATAACAGAATGAGTTTTATCGGTTTATCGATTTTATTAATAGAAAAAAATATACCTATATATAAGATTATGTTTTACTAGCTACTTACGATTGTATAAACGAAGTAAACAATATCATTTTTTGATGTGAAACGTCTGTAGGCGGAGAGTAAACCTAATTGTTAGCGTGGCGACGCAAAACACGAACTTTGTAATATTAAGGAAATACTTAAAAACATTTGCAAACCTATCTGCATTAACACAAGATTCAAATTGTTTTATCGGTCACTCATTCTACTAGTGTAACACGGCACGCGCCGATGACCTAGCGCCCTTTGATAAATGCCGCTAAACATATAGCGCCTGCGTCTAGTTGAATTTTTGTATTTAATAAAAATGAATATTTGTGTAATAAAGTAAATAAACAGTCATTATTTTATGGAAAAAATGTGTTATGCTTTGCATTATATATGAAAATGGTTTATGTTTTAATTATGCCATAGCTGATTCCTGTCGTAATCTATTGTTTTATGCATATAACGTATACAAAACAAATTTGATGTTTCACATCTGCCAGGCGTCCCGTGACGACTCAATTTTTTCATTTATAATAGGACCATGTCATCAAATAAAATATCAGCTGAACAACAATTTATTCAATAAAAATCCATTTAGATTTGCCATTTTCTTAAAAAAATTCTACGGACTCTTGGTCCGCACCTTTTTTCTTATAGTGCAGCTTATGAAATAAGCAAAACTTATTACTATTAATATACTATTGTTATTATTTTACTTAACTATTATTATTAGTATATTTAACTTAGACTTACAGTTATTACTCTTATTTTAATTATAGTATCGGATTTTGTTTCCTTTGATGAATTACAAATTAAAGAGCCATAAAGGTAACAATAAAGCCGCTACAAAGGTTTTAATCTCCATAAAATAATCCCGTACTTAGTAATTATATACGCGATATATCTTACAGATAGAAACAGATACTATGTAAGGCGAATCACTTCATTTAAAGTACGAGGTCACTCAAAACTCACCAATTAGGTGGTTATATATAATTAGGAGTTATTCAGTTACTATTGTCCATTTTTTATTTTTTTATTATCCCATTAATGATTTAATTTTTATTTTCTGCCTCACAAAATTAGCATTTTTCGTCAATAAAATATATCAAAAGAAGATATCTCTATTGCTGTCACTCGGATTCGAACTGGGGTTAGATAGATTTTCGAAGCAGCCGATTTCCATCTGAGCTATTTTTGTTTTGACAGCGGCGGCGAAATTTACCTTTATATTCTAGCTATATTTTTTCATTGCCTGAAAACTCAGATACAAAAGTTTTCCATGAATGAAATCTAGTTAGTTAGTTTCACGGAAATCGCAGACGCCGTTTCCGAGATCCAGAATATATAACAATATAAAAATATACAAGAAATGCTCGTTTAAAGGTATTAGACATAGATATCAATTTTTTTTTATATTTTAGCACGGCAAAGTGACTGCACTATGCCTGATGGTAAGCACAATACAATCCAAAAATAATAGCGACCACCGATTGACACACTGTCCATCGCCGGTCGCCACTATCATGCCGGCCTGTAATAAGCTGGATATGCACAGGCTGATCCCGAAACGCGACCCGTAGAAGCGAATCACTATTACGGGCTTTTTCGCCATATACATGGTGGTTGCGACCCAGTCGGGCTGTAAAACCCTACCACCCCGCAAATTATAGATTAGTTAAACGTGTTTTCGTAAATTAGCTGTCAAAGTGTTTACAAGACGACATAATCTGAGTCAAACATTTCACATACATAATCTTCTGAAAGTAACTTCCTGGTCGTAATTGTGCTACAGTCTTATTACTTAGTAGCCTCTATCCGCCATTTCGTCCGTAAGGAATAGTTACTTTCGCTAACACGCAGTGGAAGCTTTCAAGAGAAACCCCGTTTTTGAAACATTCTTAATTAGTGCTCCACTGTTATTAATCTTAGCGTGATAATATATAGCCTAGAACATTCCTCGATAAATGAGCTATATAACATTGAAAGAATTTTTCAGATCGGATCAGTATTTCCTGAGATTACCCCCTACAATGTCAGAAACTTACAAACTCTTTATAATATAGATTGTAACAGGCAAATATCTACTTGAATCATAATTAACTAGAAACATAATATATTGTACGCATAATATCGAGACAACTAAAAGATTAATAAACGTAAGTTAAATTCCTACAATAGTATTTTGAATTTGTTTTGTATTAACTACTTGACTGTACTATTCGCAAGACCGAACTTAAAGCTATATTCAGAGCAGCAAAAAACTGACGCAGACAAGTTTAAAAAAAAAAAATCCTGTCACTTGGGAGTTATCTCGACGTACGCAGCATAAATAGATGAATCATACAAAAATAATATATGTTGTAGACATTTCGAAGGATAAGCGCAATTAATAAACGTAATTGATTACTCAATCACAAGAAATGTAATGTTTCGACGTACGTTGATTGAGGTAAATAACTTATTTATTAACATAATCAAACAATATTATCATAATTCATTTCCTAATAAATTCAATGATGCAATATTATGCATTTATTGCAGGATTAAATAAGAAACACACCTATTTTCCTTTTACAACCGAACCTGCGTATTAATTTAATTTATGATCTGTACTAATATCATATATCCTCAATAAACTTAATAAGAGTTTGTTTGCTTGAACGCGCGAATCTCCGGAACTACTAGTACGATTTGTAAAATTAGTTCAGTGTTAGGTAGCTTATTCATCGAGGAAGGTTATAATATAAATCATCACGCTAAAACCAATAGGAGCGAAGCACCAATGAATAATATGTCAAAACCGAGGTTAACGTAAGTAAATAAAAATATTTTCAATTTTTACGTAAACGAAGTCCCGAGTTAAAGTTAGTATTAGCCCAAAATAACTATTCCACGCGGACCAAGTCGCGGGCAGAAGCTCATAACTATATAAATGTCATTGCAAACACTGTAAACATAACGTCATTATATTCAAATGTTATAACCATTAAATTTGCCTATAAATGATTTTAGCATAAGCACTTAACCACTTACTGTCACTAAGCTAACTTGGCCGGTTACTGTCAAGAAGCTGTAAAAATAAATTAGCACCAATATGTAGTCCAACGGCTACACTTAAGAATCATTGTCGCTCAGAATCTGGTCGTGATATATCTTAAGCATTCTAAAATAAATCTTATCACTTGAATTTTTTCGCTATATTTAGGTGTGATTAAGTGTAAAAAATTGTATGAATAGTGTAAATATTATGAGTCTTTATAATGAACGATGATGATGCCGTAATGTCTTGAAATGACTCTCTAATCTGTATACTCACTAAAGACAATTTTGCCAACATATCCTTTTTCTTTTTCTCGA
This sequence comes from Antheraea mylitta, assembly GCA_014332785.1. NCBI lineage: Eukaryota > Metazoa > Arthropoda > Insecta > Lepidoptera > Saturniidae > Antheraea > Antheraea mylitta. The sequence continues at coordinate 3,157,423 of JACEII010000028.1, read as the reverse complement.
ACTGACTACGCTATTGACCTAGCAAGGTCTTAACAGCTTCACCGGACTACTAAGGCGAGCGTTTAAGACACTCAGCCGATTTTATATTGGCAACCAGCTCAAGGGTGCACGGCACACCTCGGCTTGGCTGTTGCCCGTTGCATGCAAAAATCGCGACCTAACTTAGCTAACCTAGCTAACTATTCATATATGTTTGAGTTGTTGAAACGTATATGTGTACCAAGCATATCCGCCTCAACAACTCTTCCATATATTTTTGTCGAAAATTTGGAGAGTTTTTCAATTCGATAAGGGAAAAAATTTAACAAAAATAACCCTTCCACCAAGATGTGTAGCGTGTAAGCGTGCACGTGTGTGGAGGTGATCGTGTAGTGTTGTAGCAGTGATGTATGGGTGTGTCACCGTATCGCGCAAGCAACGCACTCAAGGGCTCCCTACCGAGGGATCGAACCTAGGCTTGAGCCGCTGCCGTGGGAGGCCTAATCGGGTGTGCGGGAGCGAAATTAACCCCCAGACCGCGGCGGCGCGATCTGTGGTTACGCGGGCGTGGGCGTGAGCACGCTCTGTTACGAGGGACAGGCTGGTACTGATCGTTCGCTAACGTGATATCGTCGGGAGGGTCGGTGAAAATGTGTCGCGGACGTCTTTTATAACGCCCAGCGTTGGGCACGGGTTCGTAATTTGCGGCGGATACCACTAACGGACTGGGATGAATCGCGGCTCGCTCAAAATAGCTATTTGTAAGTGATTTTATATACGCCCAGATAGACGGCATCTCCAGGTCCCTGTGGAGATCCGCCTTCCGGACGAACCAAGGAGCACCGGTGATTTTACGCAGAGCCCGGGTTTGCAAAACCTGAAGCGAATCTAGATTCTTCGCGTGGGCGAAAACCGGACAACTATACGTCATTACCGGACGAATATATACTTTATATATTGTGAGCTTATGTCTGAGGGACAGTTTGCTCTTCTGACAGAGTAAATAATGGAGGCGACCCAAGACCATAGCGGCTTTGTCTCGCACTCTCTTAATATGGGCATCGAACGTTAAATGACGGTCTAAAGTGACGCCGAGATACTTGACCTCGGTGGTCCAAGGTATCTCAGAATCGTATAGCCTTATGGGCTTTAACTTGTTATCGCGATATCTAGGGTCGAAGAGTATCGCGGCACTCTTATCGGGGTTAATACCTATACGCCATCGAAGAAACCAATCACAGAGCGTGCTAACGGCTTTTTCGATGCTATTCCTAAGGACTTTCGGCCGCCAGCCAGAGGCGTAGATAACTGTATCATCAGCATAACAACCTACCTCGACTCCCGGGAGCTTAGGTAGGTCGCTGATGAACAGGTTGAAGAGGGTGGGCGCGAGTATTGAGCCTTGTGGCACACCTGAGCGTATCGGACGGGGCGATGAGAGTTCGCCGTCTACTCTAAAACGGAAGGTTCTATCGGCTAGATAATCACGGATGATGTGAACTAACCTATTGGGTATACCGGCTTCATTTAGCTTGTATATGAGCTCTTTGCGCCAGACCTTATCGAAGGCCTTGGCCACATCGAAAAAGACTGCTATCGTGCGTTTCGGATTAGTGTTTTTCACGGGCGGATCCGGCTTCGGGTTCGGATCTTTATTAAAATTAGAAAAGATGTACTCTGTGAGGCGAAGTACTTGATCCGGACAAGAGTGTTTGGCGCGAAATCCAAACTGTTCAGGCGGTATTAAACTACTGTCGTTTATCGTGACCTGGAGACGGTTCAGAAGGAGCCGCTCGTAAAGTTTCCCTAGTGTATCAAGCAAACTAATCGGACGATAGCTATCAGGAAGCGTAGCTTTCTTGCCGGGCTTGTGAATTTCTATCACTACGGCCCTCTTCCAGACGGCTGGAAAATGACCCTGGGACATGGCCGCATTGAAGATGCAAACCAATAGAGCTATGATGCGGTCAGGAAGGAGCTTCAGAACCTTGTTCCTGATCCCATCGGGACCTGGGGACTTCCTAGGCTTGAGACGCTTGATGGCGGCCGAAACTTCGTCAAGCGTTATCGGGGTTAGGGTATCCGCCGGAGGAGACGCGAGTGCATGCTCTACGGCTGATTGATAGACTCTATGATGGAAGGGTCAGTATTATCAGTGTTTGGCGTACACTGTTTCTCTAAGCTCACGGCGAAACATTCTGCTTTGTCAGTATTATCGCGGGAGGCAACCCGGGGCCTCTATCGAGAGGGGGCATTGGGATGACCGTATCGGACTTAAACTTTCGCGTGAGGGTCCAGAATGCCAGATGAGACGGCTGGAGATTCTCCAGAAACCTGTCCCACCTGTCACCCCGGATCTCAGAAATACGAGACTTAACTGCTTTTCGTAAGACACGTAAGCGTTCGCGGTTCTCAGCGGTCGGGTAAGCGTCGTGAGCACGAGTCGCGGCGTTCTTTTCCGTGATCAATGCTCTCACGTCATCAGGGAGTATAAAACGGCGTTCGTTCGCCGCTTGTACCTCTTTCGAGGTCTCCCTGACGGCGGTCTGGAGATAATCAACCAGGGAATCGATGGCCGAATCCGCGTCGGCTTTAGATACCAACACGTCCGGAATCCTGTCTAAACTACTAGACGACGGACTATTTTTAAAATATTCGCTAAGTTTCGCATAATCTGCCACTGTGATCAGCGTCGGGCTAAAGTCAGAGTTATGTCCTAACTGTAATAGAACCGGGCGATGATCCGAGTCGAGTTCGTGTACGACTGATATAAGTCGTACAGGAAGCACGACATTTTTTAACAGAGCTACATCTAAAACTGACGGTCGGCAGTGATCTTGATAGTGCGTGGGTTCCGGAGGGGCTATGACGTCAAATGCGAGAGCTCCACCTAGTTCGTCGAGTATCCTCCCGTTACGAGAGGTACACGGACTGTTCCAGATGAGTATAGCCTTTTTCTTTTTTTGGAGTGGTAGTCCAATGGTCGAGGACAGTGGTGGGCAAACTTTTTTAATGGCGGACCACAAAGTTTAAGAAATTCTAGAGGAGGGCCAGAATTATAGAAAAAATGCATTTTGTATTAAAGCTTTTAATATACAAAATAGCCATTACTTTCATGCCTCGCTAGGCGTGTGAGACATATCCAATTGGAATATTTAGGATGGGTGACCCTCGGCGGGCCGGATTACTTTCGCGGGCCGTACTTTGCCCATCACTAATCGAGGACAACAAAAAAGAATCTGTCTTTAGAATAATCAGATAATTTATGATCTTAAGAACTGTTGTCTAGCCGCATTCGCAAAGAGAATGAGTCCTAATCCTTAATTTAGCTAAATGCACTGGTATGATGATTGGTCCGACCGGTTTCGGCCATGGCGACCACTTTGACCCCTAAACTTATAAGCGGCGCTGGTGTGCTCGAAGATGGCTTATGTAGCCTATCTTCGTGGCGAAACTTCGTGAACATTGAGGACACGTGAGTACGCCTTTCTCAAAATAATATGTTATGGCAGCAGGGGGGCGAGCCTTAACTGGTCGCGTTTGGTATCAAGGTCAGCTTTACGCTGAGCCTCGAACTCGCGTGCTTGGCTGTTTACCATCCTACGCCATTCTGGCCGTTGTGCTGCCAAACTTTCCCAACAAGAGGGCTCTATATTGCATCTCTTCATATGACGCTTCTGGACATCCTTGTACCGGAGGAGGGGACCACCGGGATTCCGCTTGCCCGCCTCCAGTTCAGAATAGAAGGTGCGCTTTGCCACTCTCTCCTCCGTCATACGAGGGACATGACCGCACCACCGAAGCTGTCGACGTATTAAATAAGCTTCAATGCCACCAACATTGGCTCGTCGCAAAACTTTAGTATTTCGCACTGGTATACAGATATGACCTAGACGAAGGCGACAGATGAAGGTAATAACGTCTTTGTTGTGATTTGGAAATTAACAAAGCCTTGTTAATTCCATTTCCGTATGTAGAGGGGAGAGAGAGATGCAATAAAACCTTTCTGGCCATCATTTTCTAAAAACGTTGAAATGATCGTAAGAAACTTGTAATATAATCTATACGACAATTGTAGTAATAGTTTACCAGAAGATAGGTGGCAAAAAAAATTGAGGCAGTCATAAGGGTTGCCGAAAGAGCAAATTCCAAACAATAAAATAACTGTGTTGTCTTTTCAATTTTTAAATTAATTTCAGAGTGAATTACAATATCTAAATTTTAATAATTTGTGTGTTGAAATTATTTATATTACTTTGATTTTCACATGAATTGGCTCTCGGAGCAATAATATACCTTTATGTCAAGTTTATCATTCAAACATATGATGGGCTAAACAATCTCAATACAAAACAACAATGTTACATGTACATAGGTAGCTCGTCTACCCCAAAACACTTTTTTTAATGAGAAACACCTATAGGCGTGCCCTAAACCTGATTTTGTCTTGGTGACGTGTGGCGACACAAAACACTAACATTGCACTATTAACGAACTCAAAATCATTTGCAACCCTATCTGTATATACATATGATTCATATTGTTTTGTCGGAAACTCGTTATATTTATGTTACGCGGCACGCGCCGACGACCTCGCACCCTTTGATAAGTGCCGCCAAACACACCGCGCCAGCGCCTAGTTAAATTTTTGTATTTTGTATTAAATAAAAATGAAAATTTGTGTAATAAAATAAATAAATAAACATTTTTTTAAATTATATGAACAAAAAAAAATCTATGTCTAAATAACAATTGAAACTAATTTTAAATTACAAAAAAACAGTTGATTATGTAAGGTGGTAAGGCTCTCACATTCGAAGTAAACATAACTTAACGAAAATAAAGAAATATATCGTAACTCATGACACAATTTTCAAGTATAGTATAGGCGTGCACGTGTGTGGGGGTGATTGTGTAGTGTTGTAGCAGTGATGTAAATTTTTGTGTCAAGGTATCGCGCGAGCAGCGCACTCAAGGGCTCCACACCGAGGGAACGGACCTAGGCTTGAGTCGCTGCCCAGGGGGGCCTAATCTGGTGAATTGCTTTACTTTTATGACAACATCAAGCAATGTCACTACATAAAGAGAAAACAGTTTAGTCTCCTAAAAAATGTGATATTCAATAAAATGAAACAGAATAATTATTATTTCAGTGTTTCTATAAATTTGATAAAAGACACGTTATTTATCAATTATTTATTAATGAATATCATATATTTACATAATATATTATAATAAAATTAACCTACAATGTGACCAGTTCATTTAAAGGGCATGTAAGGTACGCATCAGTTATGTTAAAAATATTGATAAGGTAAGTAATTGGAACGTAGGAGTAAAGTGAAGGATCTGTCAAACTGTCTTTTTGTATATGTTTGTATATACATGTTTGTATATGTCGTGTAAAATTCAAGCATTAGTGCGAGTAATGCTTATTTTAATTAATTTAATGTACTTCTAATGCATTTTATATAAAATAAATAGCTTTCTGCACTTCTCTCCCTTATAAACTCTAACTATGCCAAATTTCAAGTTCACCCGTCCACGGAAAATCGGTTACAAAGGGGTACAAAGAATTTGCTTCAGGTATTAATATATAGATTTTACTAAACACGACGTAATCAACTTTTGTCTGTCGTTAATGTATACGATTTAAATGGCTTTGAAGTTTAGAAATAACACGAGCACTCCATTCGACTTTACTGAGAGCGAAAATGTGTTTGTTGTTACTCTTTCCCCTTCAAAAGTTTATAATACTGACGTTGAGTATGTCGTTTTGAATTCTCAAATGTTTTTTCAATGCTTTATGTTTTCATAGGGGTATGAAGGAGTTGTGTTTCTTTACAAATTTTATCCATAACTTTATTTCGAATCGTAAAAATAGTTTAACGAAATATAATTCGACATTCTATCTTAATGTGCAATTGAGTCGTAGATATTAGAACCAGGACAAAGACCCCAAGGGGATATCGAATGAAATGTTGTACTTAAAGGAAGGACTCGGCAGCAATGCATTCAACAATTTTTTTTATAACTTATCTCAATTAGATTTTTGTTTTCTATTAGTAATTAATTTTTTACCAAATAAATGCAAATCACATGGTACGGCTAGCACTATAAAGCGATAGTTTATGAATGTTTTTAGGAGATAATCTCAGTAAGTAGTGATTTCATTTATAGAATTAATTCACTAATATAAAACCACGTTCAGACTGATCGTTATAGGCGATATTTTATTATTATAAAGTTTTCTATATTAGCAATTGCGGACTGTTCTAGCATAAGAAGATAAAAATTTACGAAATATTATTATTATAGAGAATACATAAGAACGACCTATATTGACAATTTCAGAATTGGCAGTATGGATTAATTCCTTCGCCTGTATTGTGATGGACAAATATCATTACTACTAACCTTTTAGAATATCAGCACAAAATAGACTTTAAAAATATTTGCGATAGCAACGTACTACTTATAATCAAAAAATGGAATTAAAAATAACCTAGAATAAACTTTTGAACAGGAACACAAAATAAACCCTAATAATATTTCCGATAGAATGTTATCATGTTACCATGGCAACGCATATAATACTGACAATGACACGCAGCGGGTGCTCTAAAAATAGCCCGATTTTGAGACATTCTTCATTAGTGCTCTGCTCCTATTGGTTTTAACGTGATGATATGTAGCCTATAGCCATCCTCGATAAATGAGCTATCTAACACTAAAAGAAACTTTTAAATCGGATCTGTAGTTCTTGAGATCATAGCGTTCAACCAAACAAACAAACAAACTCTTCAGCTTTATATATTAGTACTAGCTGTTACCCGCGGCTTCGCACGCCCTTTTTTAAATATATTAGATGTTTAAAATTGTGATCACACATCTAGTGTAAATTACAATAATACTCTTTCAAAAATAACTGTAAGTATCACACGCACATCTACTGTAACAGGTAACGTGTACATTATATATGTGTATACTAATAGTGAATCGAATGGAAAGGGATTTATTATCAGCCACATAACTGGAACTTTAAACTGTTATATATCAGCCTCAGTGCTCACTTACACTATATAAGAAAGTAATGAAAGTATTAAGCTAAACATTATCGAACAATATGTGTTAAACCTTTTATTATATAGATATAATATGTCCATAGTGTCGATATAATTAAGTTATTATCATACCTTGCTATAATTTAAATCACGTATAAATATACGACTTTCAATTACAACAGCGATACCCTTGGTGTTGCAGTTGTTCATAGGCGATGGTAACCACTTACCATCAGGTGGGCCGTCAGCCTGTTTGCTGCCTTTTGGCATAAATACATATACATATGTATATATTTATTCTTGGAGTCCAGTACAGCGCACGTCACACGAACGACGAATGCACGGATAACAGTTTATCACTACATAGTGTAAAACAAAGTCCTATTCCATGTCTGTCTATATGTATGTTCGCGATAAGATCAAAAACTACAGAACGCATCTTCATGTCGTTTTTACCAATATATAAAATGATTCTTGGGCAAGGTAGTAGTTTGTCTTATTATCAGGGCGGGTAACGTCTGCTGAACCCGCTAGCTTAAAATAAAACAGCCAATTAGTTACTTATTTGCCCGTAAAATTCCCGTTCAAATAGGTCTAGCCGTTTCGGAGATTACCCGGAACAAATAAAAAAAACACAACAGACATATCGATAGAATTTAAAAAAAATGTTGATATTTGTAGCATCTCATATATTTCTAATATAAAATACACTCACTTTACTTTTATTACACGTAATATATCACAAATCAAGAATTGGGAACAAAACTAAAGTAGAAATAAATTTTCTGAGGAGTTTTTGGCGGAATTTTAGTCTGTCATCTAGTGGATTTATATTCTATTAATAATCTTGTGTGATTTGTCTCTATATTGTGTTAAATTTGTGACGTTTTATGTGATATGGTTCGTTTATTTTGCATAAGTGAAATGAAAGAAAAACAATACCGCGAAGCATGAACTATGTGTCTTGAAAATTAAGAATATAAAAATTTACGAAATATTATATAGAGTATTTGGCTCTTATACCTTAACATTATCTTGGACATAGAAGAAAAATACCTATATTGACAACTTCAGAATTGGCAGTATGGATTAATTCCTTCGGCTATCTTATTGGACGAATATTATTACTACTAAACATTTTGAATAGCAACACAAAATAAACTTTAGAAATGTTTCCGATATAAACGTACCACGTATAATTAAAAATTGGAAACAAAAGTATCGTAGAATAAACCTTTTGAATAGGAACACAAAATAAACCATGAAAATATTTTCGATAGAATGTTATCGCGTTACCATGGCAACGCATATAATACTGACATTAACATGTAGCGGAAGCTTCCAAAGTAGCCCGATTTTGAGACATTCTTCATTAGTGCTCAGCTCCTTTTGGTTTTAACGTGATGATATGTAGCCTATAGCCATCCTCGATAAATGAGCTATCTAACACTAAAAGAAACTTTTAAATTGGATCTGTAGTTCTTGAGATCATAGCGTTCAACCAAACAAACAAACAAACAAACAAACAAACAAACTCTTCAGCTTTATATATTAGTATAGATAGATTACAGATTTCCGCAAATATCAAGGAACATTAAATTCGACTGCATACGCGATGTAGTACTTCTATGATTTTTGAAACAATAATGACTCAAAGTTAGCATTTTCGGACACCGCATCGAGAGATATACGTTCCCATCTCTAATATTGGTGAATTTAGTGGAAAAAAACATCACAAACATTACTAGGGCTATAGTGAATCGAATAGATAGAAATTATATGCAATCCAAAACTGGACGAGTCGAAAAGCAGTCACTCTGATGCTCTTGCGATAAGTTGCTATCGTGGCTGAATGTCTTTTGCGTTTTCTAGAACACCTAGTGAAGCTGTAAATTCTTTCAGATGAACAGCGTTAATAATTATGAAAAAAATACTTTTCTAGCCAGAAATCAGATTTATTACAAAAAAAGTGGACGGTCAGAAATTTTAATAAAATAAATGGGTTTGCCCAACCCGAAGGACCCACGTTAGTACAATTTACGATCATAAAGCTTTCGAGTGGAGTGATGAATGGTTTAAACTTTATAACATGATGGAGGTGCTATTTAATAATGATGGATTTTTCATCATTTTTTTATTTTTCCTGCAGGCTCTTGGTCCGCACCTTTTTTCTGATTTTTATTTTAACCGTAGTCCAGCTTAAACACAAAATCTAAGTGTTCAAGATATTATACATATTATTATACTTAAATCGATACAGCTAATTGTTGGAGGTGGGCTTCTAGCGCTCTTACTGACCGAACGAAACGCAACAATGCAAGAGAAGTGCAGAAAGCGGTTTATTTTGTATAAAATGCATTAGAAGTACATTAAATTAATTAAAATATGCAATACTCACACTACTGCTAGTATTTTAGACAACATATACAGACATGTAAATAAAGAAGAAATTTTGATAGTCGTCAATAATTACGAACTTCAAAAAAGGTTGTGAAGGAGGTTGCTATGCTCGACTGTATGTATTTTTTAACTCTTACGTTCCAATTACCATTTTTCATCCTACATTCAACAATGATATTATAAAATATAACTATTATTCTAATGTTTATTATTTTTTATGGTGAACTTACTTCAAATGATGATTTAATGAAAAAATGAGCCAAATAATACTTTGTATAATCAAAATAAGAATTTTGTTCATAACAGTAATCCATGACTTAGACCTCCGCGGTCACAATGTTGCGTTTCAACCTCATGTAGCAACAAAAAAGAATTTATGTCAAAAGGTAATGGTAGTATTAAAAACATCTTTCTTGAACCCACCATTTGATTGTATTGTGGATCCATTACTTTTACAAACGAAGATACTGGGCATATCACTATTTCTCATATTGAAAAGACTACATTTAATTCAATATCACCCAGAAATACCACCCACCCATGGTGTGTATAATTAATTGAAAATTGTATCGTGGGTTGTGATACATTTTATTTATTTTCGTAAAGTTACCTTAAAGTTTGCTTAAAATTTGAGAGCTCTACCAGGTGTTTTTTGTTTAAAATTTATAATTAATTAAAAAAATTTTTTCACATAGATTTTTTTTTAATGTTTATATAATTAAAAATCATGACAAATAACTGAATAGCCATGATGAAAACCTTTGATTATAGAAGTATACCCATTGACAAAAGAACCCTAATAAAGTTCAAACTTTAAAAAATTAAATAACAATGATCGAATGTCGACCACTGGGCGCCTACTAGTAAACTTTAACTATGCCAAATTTCAAGTTCATACGTTCACAGAATTACAAAGTTTTTGCTTCACGTATTAATATATGTTGATATTATTGTATTGAAATATTACAGGAATATATTAATTTATATATAATTTCAATATTACAAGCCTGTAAGAAACCGGAAAATACGAACAAAATCAGAATCACAAGACGGAAATAATTAAAGCATAGTTAACGTCCGCAGCCGCTGGCACAGCTCGTCATACAATAATTTGTTTTTTTTTTTTTTTTTTTTAAATATACTTAACATCAATTGTTTATTTTAATTGCAATTTAGCAATTCCTTTATACGTACAAGATTTGAGCGCAATATCAACAGATGTTACATGAAAAAGTGGTCTTAGATGGTAAACAAGCCCAAAAAGGATTATCTCTCAAGCTCCGTATGACACATATATGCAAGAGTTTTGTGGTAAGTTATTGACTTGATAAACTTTGATACTGTTGGACTGATTATTATGAAAGTAAGCATATCTAAGAAGACATTTTGTTGTCCGTTTCAGTATAACTCACCACTATGTGACGGTAATGTATTTTCTAACACTTTAGAATACTAAACTTATATGATAACTCACTTTTACATTTCCGCGTATGCGGATAGTTAAATAAAATGATTCCTATTTTTTTTTTTATCCAAATGTGGCTATATTACAAAAACTATTTTCGCTGAATTTTTTACAGCGCGGTGTAATTCACGTGTAGCGACATCTATTGCTACAATCACACAACTTTTTTTATTGCAAGTATGGAACAATACCATTCAGGAAAAAATCGTAGACAGTTACAAGTTTAATTTCGATCCGATAGTTTTTCAATGGAGCTGTAGTATGACATTCTTCAAGGGGAAAGTATATAGGGCATTGAAGGTTCGGCAACGCGCATGTGACACCTCTGTATTGACTGCTTAACATCAGGCGGCCCGCATGCTTGTTTGCTATCATCGTAGTGTAAAAAAAATAGTATACAAAAGATTTGATCAAATCCATCAGAATGAAATGTTTGATCTACCGTGATTTATTATAACTAACATCCCTCTCGACGTCATTAAAAATGACTGACAAAGATTAATCATGATAATCTCTCGGAAAATTCCGAATAATCATTTTGTTAAAAAGTTAATCTTGTTACATAAAATCCACTACGTTCAGTTTCCTGTCATTAACTCAAAATGATGTCTGTTTCTAACTTTAATTTGACCTTAGTTAAAAGGTTTGTCTCCGTCCTTTAATTATCTCAGTATTAGTTAAAGGAAAATTTCGTTTATATACAAAAGGCTCTGGATTTCGAACAATGAATTATTAATTTAAAATTATCTTTAGTTCGTAGCTCGTACTAATGTAGATTTCGTCTATATTGTCTATCTCTTCCCCACGAACACAGGCTGGACACTTGCAACTTTTCTGGTGTTGTTGGTGTCTATGGACGTTGACGATCACTTAAAATCAGGTGACCCACCGTTTCGTTTGCTACCTAAGACATAAAAAAATAAAAATCTAAACATATACTAAGAATGTAAACATAAACATGTCCGTACTTTTTAAATTAAAAAAAAAATGTTGCATGTGACTTGGAATAAGTAATTGAATACATTGCAATAATTTTTAAAAATATCTATCTGTCGGTTTGTTTGTATGAACACGCATCACTGCTTAAATATTGGGTTCACCAAGAAAATTAGAGCCTCGAGTTACATTTAGTTTTGGTTTCAATCAAATTTGTTCTATTTATCAAAAGTTATTGTTAATTCTTATTAGGGGTGTAAGGGGTGTTGAGTAACATCTTAAAACTTGAGACACCCAAGTCAACCTCACCTGCACGTGGTGCACCCTGCTGATTAACGAACGAGGCAATGGCGATAGCGGGGTGGTAGGGTTTTATAGCCTGACTGGGTCGCAATCACCATGTACATGGCGAAAAAGCCCGTCATAGTGACTCGCCTCTGCGCGTCGTGTTTTGGGATCAGCCTGTGCATATCGAGTACCGGGTGACTTTCGTCATTATGGCCGGCATGACAGCGGCGACCGGCGATGGATAATCTGTCTCTCAGTGGTCGCCACTATTTTTAGATCGTACTATGCTTACCATCAGGCATAGTGCAGTCAATTTGTCGTGCTTCAATAAAAAAAAAATGATGCGACTTAAGTACGAAAGAAAAGTAGATAAGTAAATGAAATTGATGTATTCAAATGATTTTATTAGCCACTGTTTTTTTCATTAGGTTCCACGTAGATGGAGTCGTGGGCACAGCTAGTTAATAATATGCATTTAAATGCAAACGTTTTTCGTATACGCGTAGTATCTATCTATCTAATACCTTTAAACGAGCAATTCTTGTATATTTTTATATTTGTATATATTCAGGATCTCGAAAACGACGGCAGCTATTTCCGTGAAACTTAGTATGTAGGCGGTTTCGGGGACGATAAATCGATCAAGCTAGATTTCATTCATAGAAAACTTTTAAAAACTGAGTTTTCAGGAAATGAAAAAATATAGCTAAAATATGAAGGGAAAAATATACTTAACAAAGTATAGTAAAGTAAAGGTAAAAATAGCTCAGATGGAAATCGGCTGCTTCGAAAATTCGTCAACTCTAGATCGAATCCGAGTGACAGCAAAAGAGATATTCTTTTATTTTAATTTTTTTATGAAAAAAAAATCATTTTATAAGGTAAACCTGACAGTTTATTTTAATTTAAAAATGGTTTTAAATTAAAATAATTTAAAAATGTTCTAGAAGAACCGAGCTAGACTCGGTCGTCCAGGTATTATTTATAAAACATTACAACTTCTTATTGGGTAGAGATCTCCTTGGTCTTTCAAGGATGATTAGTTATAATTAATAGCACATACATAGATCTACAGTATAATACTCGTTAACAAATGCAAAGAATATATAAAATAATAAATTTGTTACTGCCATCTATTGACAAAGGGATGAGATATATTTGATGATAGTTTCTTTTATGATGTATATTTTACGTCTGTTCGTAGTGCAGTAAGTCTTTCATAGATGGTGCTAAATACAAAAATACAATTCTCGTCAAAATGTGTTTTATTGTGAACAAATCTAAATTCTTTATGAACTGTTAATGGGATTAATAATATTTTTATAGAAATTAAATATCCTAATTAATTAATATTACTTTCAATTACTATTTAGACTTAAAGAAAGTTCTAGAAACTATTTAGATTTATTTAAATTTTAGATATCTTTGATATAACTTAATAGGAAAGCTTTGTCAAGTGTACTTATTCAAGAAAATTATATGAAAAAGTATATTTGTTTTGTCTACAATCGATTGTTATAGTATATTTTTCAAAAGAAAACAGAGCCACAGGTTAAGCATAGTTATTCTTTTACGCTAACATAAATTATTGAATAAATTTATAATGTTATGGAGTTATATTTAACCGTGTGAATTGGAGCGGTAATCGAACCAATGACCGGAGTTAACAGCGATCGTTCGTTATTAATCGTCGGGAAAGCTTATGAAGTGTTATTGACGTATATATTTTATTTATTATTTTCATAAATATGTACTCTTCTACATATATTTCATGAGTAATATTTAGCAATCAGGAGAATTTAAAATTAGGTATGTTTGTTGTAATACGCTGCATTCGATATAATTTATGCAATAAATTTCTGTCTTACGAACTAAATCAAGTATCCTGACTAAGGATTTTATTCCACAGAGAACTTATAGATTTTAAAAATAAATAATATATAGTAAGTGATACCTACAACATTTTCATTCTTACATCGCATAATCGACAAAAATCATAGAATAAAATTAGTTTACTTGTTTATTCAAAGCATTAGCAAGATTTATAATAAAACAGTTTAATACCCACATTTAGAAAGACTCTACATAAGCTCAATCTTAATTATATATGTTTACTACGTCTTGTATGGTAGAAGGATTAATTTGATTAAAAGTTAAAAACGAAATACAACAAGATACGATTCTAATAGTCTTCAAGTTCATTGTATTTATTGTCTGTAAACATTTGAAAGGTATAAATTGGTTGTCATTACTACCGTGTAGATTGTTCCGTGATAAACTCAAAAAAATTGCTTACTCCGATCCCTGTGGAACAACACGAATTGTCACAACTAAAAAAAATAATGTTAGTTATTTCAAATCCAAAGATAAAGGTGGATAATCATTCTTTGTCTCTCGTTTGTATCGTTTGAACAGTAGCTAAATGTTCCCAATAAAATTTTTATATGATTATTATTTTATTTTTGGCAATTAATTTTCTAGATTATTATTGACAGCCTCAAGTTAATAGTATTAAAAGTGTCTTGTGACAATTTTAATGTTTTAACAAGATGGTGGTCTCCTTGTTGGAACTTTCCAGTGAGTTATTGTGGCATCACAGAATTCATGCTCCTTGGTATTATTTTCCATCCACTTTACTTGTGCATACTAACCAAACTATATCGTGTAAAGATATGAATAAAATATAACATCCACTACGTGACAGATTAAGATTTCGCCAAAAACACCTTTTCCATAATTTTTTAGTTAAAACTTGACAATCATTACAAGCGCCTAATTTAGATGGGGTCATTTGTGGATGATAGTACATAACAGTTTAGATGTTTTTAAGATGGGTTATACATGTGACTTTCGAGTAATTGGTCAAGTTTCAGAATTAGCAATTATATTTGCGACAGCCGAGAGGCCGATAGAAACTGGTGATGGATTTCAGATCTCTTGGTGATGGCCGTTGTTTTTAACTTAAACTGTGATCACCATCATCAGTGATCAATGTGATCACTTTGCCGTAAAAAACGACACAACGCTTTTAGTCGTAGTGGTTGAGTAATTTTGACTGTAGGTATATGGATTCGATATCCACAGTTTCAAACAACGGCATGTACCAAACGAGTTTTTGGAATTTTCGTACATTTACAAATTTAAATTTGTAACACTGTCAGCTGATGGTGATGTAATATGTCGTGAAAAAACCTGAACTTGAGAAATGTTTTTGCAGTATGTGAGAAAATATAAAACTGTGAATTTCTTGGAATTTGAAATCGTTGACGTGCTAATTGTCCATACCATTCTTCGGGTAGAAGCCTATGATTCTATAGTGGTTTACTTACAGGATGATTTGTGTGAACGTGCTTAGTACCAGTGTAATAACTTAATGTATTTTAAAGGAATTGTGACCACCTGTGCTATTCCCACGCGAGGTTGTTTGCAGTCGTATTCCTGTCGGCTGCCATCAGCCTGTTCAAGTTCCTTATAAAATAGTACATTTTCGCGGAAACAATACAGGATTACAGTTTACGTAAGCAGCATTCGCACGCCATTTAGCTACCGGTGGGAATTTCAGAGTGCATTATTAATAATTATAACCATTGCGAACGGAGACTTTTATACACTGGAAACGAGAACGACTTGTTTCGCGGCATATATTTTAGCAATTGTTAATGGCTACGTCCTTAACACTAGCGCCACCATATTAGATACATCAATTATTTACATAAATAACAACTATTGTATAGCATCAATATATTACTTTGTTACGCCATCGCTACACACCACAATTGCTGACTAAGATTTCCAGTGCCACGATGCGGTAGGTGTACAAAGCATTACGCCATCGCCTCACACCACAGTTGATGACTAAGAGAACCGAGTTCCCAGTCTCAAGGCGCTGCAGGTGTTCAGAGCAACGAGTCAGCTATTTCCACGGTATAACAGGTGTACAAACTTGGTGGAAACGTTCGGTGGTCCGACTCCTTCGTTCCCACATTATTCATGTATAAAAACTTGTACGAAACAACGTTTAAACAGTGTTAACCTAGCATCGGTAGCATACATTATGCTATAAGTTTAGTTTAGTTTGTGAGAGTTAGCCTAACATCGGCTACACTCTCACAATGTTAGTCTTAGGCGAGGGCTATCCTAACTTCGGAAGCTCTCTAGTATTAGTTTCATTGTAATTTTATTTTTTTAATAAATTAATTTAAGTAATTTGGTTTTTTTTTTTGGATCCTCCGGCTCTGACCTTCGTAACTACTTAAATAACAATAATTTGATTGTTATTGTTTTTACGTTACTAATAAATTGTTTTGGAGATATTTGAGTATAGTAATTGCTTTGATTTCACAGTTTGTCACATAAAATGACAAAATGTTGTTAATCTGAACGCACTTCTATGTGGAAGTTATTGTAAGGCGAAGCTCCGCCCGGATAAATACTCACAATGTACTAGAGTGTTAATTAGCATCACTGATCGCATCGACTACACGTTATTTTGTACCACAATACAAGAAATCGTTTTTGTTTTACGTTATACCTAGTTCTCTTATTTCATACCTTGTAACTAATATTTGCAGTATATAGTATTATGTATTTAACTTTATAGGCTTAACTATTGAGTTCAATTTCTCTGATGTTCAATGACGACGTGGCTTAAAATTAAAATGGTATACACGCCAAGCCTAGAGGGGTCTGTCTTTCACGTGTAATTGGAATACAACAACAGGTGCTTGAAGAAGATTTGATGGTGGTAGCTAGTTAGGCGGGCACAGAAAAAGTCCAACCATCTTGCTATGGTTTATTGGATTACATCCACCTTGCTTGCACTCGTGTGCGCGCGAGTTTACCTACGCGCACACTATAAATATGCGTGGTACTGGCGCGTGCTCTGACGTAGTCTTGTGAAGCTGTAAAGGCCTTGCAAGACTAATTAGCGTGGTCAGTTCAAGAAAAAAAAAACGTAAAGTTTGTGAGACTGTAGGCGGTAATATCTGGATCTACTAAATCAGTTTTGAAAATTCTTTTACCAATAGAAAGCCACGTTATTTGTGTCTTAGGCTGATGATATATTCACCTGAAAAGAAAAACTTTTTTCTCGTAGTTGGACTAGAAAATTAAGCCGGAGAAAAAACGGTCAAACGAAAACGTTTCTTACGAGCGCTGCCTGACGATAGGATGGGAACCCATCGGACAATGGTAGATATACAATTGAGTACTAGAGAAAAGTTGTAGAGCTTGATAATGCCTACGAAAAAGTCAGCGACAGCATACGTCTACTGTTTTATTTCATGCACAAGTAAGAATGTTCACCGCCTGACGAAGTGGGCACGGGTCGTGAGTCATTTTTTGAGATGCACTTTCTATATAATATTTAGAGTTTCAACACGTCGTCGTGAAAATCTTGATAAAACTTTTAGACGAAAAGACAAAAGCTAGAGTCATTCATATTCCAGCGACGTGTTAGAGGTAGGAACGTGGGGTAGCGCGGTAAATATCTCTAATATTATACTCTTCTGCGTTTCGCATAGTAATATCTAAGACAGAATACCTAATATATCTTGGTAAATATTAAACTAACTGTGCCCGCGCCTTCGTCCGCGTCGAACTTGCAGTAAAAAACAGGGACTAATAAAATCATCTGAATGTATTAAGTCAAATTGTTATCCAGTTTTCATTCGTACTTAAGTCGCGTCGTCATTAAAATTACAATAACTTTTGATATACCGAACCGATTTTAACGAAACAAAGATGTTACTCAAAGATATGCTCTATGACTTTCTTGTTGAGATTTTATCATGAACGTTGTATTTTAACAGCCATGCTTGTTCAGACAGATAGACAGACTGACATTTCTAAAAATGATTGAAATGTAATTTATTATTTACTCCTAGACACTTGCGACAATGTTTTCATACAAAAATTTAAAAAGTACGTAAACGTTAGAATTACATTCTTATTATATGTGTAGATAGATATAGGTACCCATTTCGATTTTTTTCTGTGAAAATGGCTGGTTATGGTTGGAATGAAGAACCGGTAAACTATTGACTGTTTATGTAAAATTTGATTTTTGTAATTATTTTTTGTTAATCATTGGGGTGACATGGTCAATTTGTGACCAAATCCCAATTATAAATAAAGATTTAAAAAAAAAATAGTAAGTGTATGAAGTTGTTTTTCTTTGCGAATATGTCATTTCTTAGTTGATGATTGTTATTGTCTTACAAATGCAACAGTCTAATGGAATTGATGTTTTTTAAGTTAAACTACTTATGCGAGACCTTTGAAAATAAATTGGCAACCTTTTTGTGCGATGAAGAATGGTGGAAGTACGCACTGTGTCAGGCAAAGTGTTGGACGCACAAGTTCTCATTCGATAACCAAAGTAAAGCAACATCTGGCATGGTCCGTACTTGGATGGGTGACCAACTGAGAATACCGTGTGACGTTGACTTTTTTTTGTATTTTCTGAATTAAAATATGTTTCTGTAATCCTACAATAAACCTATGCAACTTTGGTGCCTGATAATTCTTAGGGAATTATGATGGTGGCAGGAAACTAAATTTAGCCTAATTACCACCATCACTTCATCTTAGTACCTAACACTGTGGATATTTAACAATATTTTTATATTTTATAGATTTATTTTGCCTTAATATAATCTGATATTAAATACTGATGTGATCTAAAATAACGAGTAACACAGAAACTCACTTGACTGTTTAAAGCAACTATTGGAACATTGGTTGGTAACCAAGTGAGCAATAGGGATATGGTATATTCCTTCCCCGAAAGTTCTGGCTCGTCACAATATTACTACATTTGTTTGGTATCAGAAGACACTACCAGTAAGTCAAAATTGCTAAAGACCATAGATCTCTTTTACAGTTATTTTAAATTAATATGGGCGTATAACTACTTTGAGTCGTTTTTGCAAGATCTTAGTCTATCACTACATGATTTTTATATTTCATTTATAGTCTTGTGCTATTTTGTAATATTGGTCGTTTTTTTTTACGAACGGACTACGCTATTGACCAAGCATGGTCTTAACAGCTACACCGGACTACTAAGGCGAGTGCTTGCGGCACTCAGCCGATTTTATTTAGGCAACTAGCTCAAGGGAGCACGTCACACCTCGGCTTGGGCTGTTGCCTGATACATGCAATTCGCGACCTATCTGAGCTAACCTAAGCTAAGCTACGTATTCATACTGATATGAGTTATTGAAACACATATGTGTACCAAGCATACATACCTCGACAACTCTTATATGTATTTTGTGTTCGATAATTTTTCTAAACTATTTCAATTCGATAAGGAAAAAATAAGACCCTTCTACTTTTATGTGTAAGCATGTCTGCGTGAATGTGTGTGGAAGTGATATTTATTTATTTATTTTATTTATGTGTAATGTTGTCGCAGTGATGTACTATTTAGTGTCACTGTATCGCGCGAGCAGCGCACTCAAGGGTTCCACGCCGAGAGAAAGGATCTAGGCTTGAGCCGCTGCTGACGAGAAATATTGGTGGTGTTTTACGTAATATAGTTCAGTTATTGCGCACAAGCGAATTGAATGAAAAATAATACCACGGAGCATGAATTCAGAGACGCCACAAAACTTCGTGGAAAGTTGTAATAAGAGGGCCACCATCATCATCCTCCATCTCTGTAGTGGTAGAGCCACGCTGAAGCTATTATTGGTTTCAACATGAATGGGTCGGCTCGTCCGGGGCAGTACCACCCTCTCACAGAAAACCGACGTGAAGTAACAGTGCTTGCATTGTTGCATTTCGTTCGGTCAGTGAGAGCGCCGGAGACCCATCTCCCTCTCCCTTTCCCTTTCTCCTCTCCCTTTCTCTCCATTCCCCCAAACTTAGGCTGGCAACGCACTTGCGACTCCTCTGGGGTTGCTAGTGTCTATGGAGGGCGGTGTTCGCTTAAAAACAGATGACCCGTATATTCGTTTGTCTCCTATATGATATAAAAAAAAATCTTATTAGAGTATTATAATTTTCTTAAGGCACTTGTAATATTATTACCTACCCGAAAATGGCAGTAATGATCCGAATGACTGGTTGCCAAAACAAAAAAAATAAAAGTAGTGGCTTTTGTAGTGTAGTGTAGGTGTTAGAGCCACGTTGTAGCTATTATCGGTTTCATCATGAATAGGTCGGCTCGACTGGGGTAGTACCACCCAACCCACAGAAAACCGACGTGAAGTAACAGTGCTTGCATTATGCATTTTGTTCGGTCAGTAACAGCTCCGAAGGCCCACCTCTCGTCCCCTTTCCCCTCTCCTCTTCCCTCCCTCCCTCCAACACGCTGGCAATGTACCTGTGACTCCTCTAGTGTTGCACGTGTCTATGGACGGTGGTGATCACTTAACATCATGTGTTCGTTTTCGTCCTATAATGTTAATAAAAGGTTTTTCGAATCGATAAACACGGCTTACGGTTCTCCAGCAACCTAACCTTTTTTTTTAACTTTATTTTTGGCAATCAATCTTTCCGATTATTACTGCCATTGTCACGTAGTCAATAATTACACAAGTGTCGTGTGATCATTTCAATATTAAGCATCGTTTGAATCAATATTCTAACAAGATAGTGGATCCCTTGCTAGAACCTTCCAGGGAGTTTTTGTGGCATATTTGAATTTCATGCTCCGTGGTATTATTTTCCATTCACTTCACTTATGCACAATAAACTAACTATACTACGTAAAACAACACCAAATTTACACAATATAGAGTCAAATAAAACAAGATTATGAATAAAATATAAAATCCACTACATGACAGACTAAAATCCAGCCAATAACTCCAACCTAAAATTTATAATAACAAGTTCTTTTAGCCTGAACCGTATGAAATATAACGTAAAGGAACGTTGAGTTGAAAAATAATAGCATAAAAGTATTTAACAAAACATCCTTCAAGCACTATTCGACGTTTTAAATGGGACATCTTAATAATTGTTAAATAGTCGACAAACGAAATTGAATCCTATAATATAATATAGTAAAGTTGACTTTTGGGACTGTTTCATCCGAGTTGACGTGTTGCCAAAAGCGTGGAATCGATATTTTTATTTGGGCATTGAGTTTTTAAGGCTCTACCGGCAGCCAGACGACTGTTTAACGCCGGACTGCTGTAATTTAAAACGTTAATGGAACGAATATATTTAACATACATTAACCCTGCCTTCAAACAACTAGTGTGATAATGTTTGATAATGACGCGATGGGACGGATCTGTAACGTTTTTTTTTTGTAAAAAAAATTTGCTGGTGTGAAGTAATAAGTAATCATTTCAATCATTTTTAGAAATGTCTATTTGACTGTCTGTTTGTTTGAACATGGATCACTGCTATTACTTTAGTACTGCGTAAAATCGGTGCATAAAAATCAGCATGCACTAATTTGAACACCGTGAATGCTGGCGTCCCATAAGGCTGTGTACTATCCACTACTCTCTTTCTTCTGCATATCGATGCTATATTGCAAGTAGTAACTAGATACCTCACTTGAGCATGTCCGAATAGTCCAAATGTCCGATAGACAAAATTTGGTCCCTTTTAACCCCACAAGGACACAAGCTTGCACCTTTACACGAAAAAAGTCAAAATTTGACACAATGCCCAGTTTTCAGGGGACTTCCATTAGTCGCCAAGCTCAGCATTAGTGTCCTCGGCGTGGACATACACTCGTTAACTTCGGCGGTCATTTGGATAGTAAAGTGAAGCTGACCTCCTAAAAACTAAGTGTCCTTAATAGGGCAAGACAATATTTCACAGCACAATATTGTTTGTTACTTTATAAGGCGCAAGTCCGCCCACATATGGAATACTGTTCTAAGCTTTGGGCAGGAGCGTCTCAATATCAACTGCTTCCGTTTGACCGCATCCAGCGTAGAGCGGCTCGAATCGTCGCCGACGATATACGATATCTGATCGGTTCGACTCATTGGCACTGTGTCTGGACATCGCGTCTCTTTCCATCCTCTATCACGGTGAGTGTTCAGATGAGACATTTGGACCTGATACTGATACCCGCCGAAACTGAAATTTCATCCACATCACTTCGATGAGTGGAGGTCTTCTATAATAATGTTCTTAAGAGCATTTCTGCCTCGTATTTCGACCCTGTGGAATCAACTCCTAGTGGTGGTATTTCCAAAACATTACGACATATAAACCTTCAAGAAACAAGCGTGCACTTCTTTAAAAGTTCGGCAACGTACTAGTGTTCCTCGGTGTGTCCAACGGCTCCCTGGTGTTACTAGTATCTATGGACGGCGGTGATCATTTAACATCAGATGACCTGTCTGTTCATTTGGCTCCTATGATATAAGAAAGATGAACTAGATATACAACATCATTATACCCAAACAATCCTTTATTTTGTTATAGTTGTAATCACGCGCAACTTCATTTGTATCTATTACTATTAAAAAAATAGTAGGAGTAAAGATATGTGTTACTTAAGAAAAACGCAACTATCTATTAATACAATATTAGTTGCAATCGCTTCAGTAGTCCGGAGATTACCTTCTATGAGGAGTTGATTGAACATAATAATAACTCTTTTTACCTAGCTGACGCTTACTTTTATTTTAATATAAGTTACCTTTCTTGTCAAATAATTGCTTCTAATAAAGGAAAATTATTAAACGCTAAAACCATATAGTGTAAAATAAAAATCATAGTAAATAAGTAAAAATAAAATTTGCAAGCCAAGTCGGACAAAAAGTGTCTCACGCTACGACGAATACATATTGTAACACGTTACCTAAATAATAAAATATGAAGTAAACAACTATATATAGTGATTATGTAGTTTAAGTTAAAGAAGCCGCAAGTAGTAATCTAAGAAAGTTACGTCAGAAAAACGCTAACTAGAACGAGAAAAAACAGTTTTATAAGACTTCGCTAGTACATTTGTAATAAATTTGTACTTAAAAAAGTACCTTAAAACTGGATAAGTTCTAAATGAGGGCAACAGAGATCAGTGGATAAAGAAGCTAAAAAAAAAATGAAAGAGCCTAAGATTTCAATAGGAGATATAATGTATTATTCACCACAAAGAACTGAGGTCTAGATGTCTGCGAGAAATGCGCATGTGTAGTAAATAAATAGGGCAAAGACACTCGCCGTATTATAGATATCGATAAATATGGTTAATCTTCATGAAATAAATGTGAACTGATAAATCTAATAAAATAAACTACAAAAGTAATATTTAGGAGCTTACGTTTTTTTTAAGGTGTCGTTTTTATATGTTGTTCATACAGTTGCTTTATTTAACCGTGTATTGGTGGCACATCTATACTAATATTATAAAGAGGTAAAGTTTGTGAAGTTGTGAGTTTGTGTCGTTGCAGGGTGTAATCTCAGGACCTATTAGTTCGATTTGAAAAATTCTTTCAGTTTTATATAGTTCATTTATCGAGGACATTTATGGGCTATATATCACCACGCTAAAGACCAATAGAAGCGGAGCACCAATGAAAAATGTATCATAATTAGGATTTTATTTCCTCTTGAGAGCTTCCGCAGGGTGTTAGCGTTAACCCAAGGTAACTATTACTACACGGACGAAGTCGCGGGCAGGGGTTAGTTATGTAATATGTAATATATAGAGCAACATTAGTGACAGTTGTATATAATTCGGTTATTATACTCAAGTTATAAATTAAAACTCATAATATGGAGTATGAATTCTGTGATTAATAAAAACTTTCTAAAAGTTCTAAGAAGAAAGTAATTATTTATTAGAACAGGAAGGCCTTTAGTAATTAGAAAATTAACTTATAATAAGAAAAAAAAATCGTAGTCCGGTGAAGCTGTTAAGACCTTGCTGGGTCAATATCGTAGTCATTTCGAAAAAAAAGAAAGAAAAAAAATCAGTCAAAGTGTTATTTTTTGTGTCAAGTTCTGGAACAAACCATTATTTTAGTAAGTCAAATTCAGGAACAAACTATTATTTTAGTATGTCAAGTTCTAGAACAAACTATTATTGCTGTATGTCAAATTGTGGAACAAACTATTACTATTGTATGTCAAATTCTGGAACAAAGTTTTATTTTTTGTATGTCAAATTCTGGAACAAACTATTGTTTTTGTATGACAAATTCTGGAACAAACTATTACGATAGTTACCATTTTATCGATCACATTGTTTGCCGCACCCCATCTCGTCACTACCCCATGCGAATACTGTAGTTCGCGGCCGTCGACTATCGGCCGCGCCCGTCCGAACGAACTCTCCACACTTGCGGCAATACTTTCAAATGCATTTCTAGTGAAAAGTATTGGATTTACCGAGTGTCGGGCTATTTTGACACATGTGGCAGAGGGGCATAAAGTTCAGTACCGCAAGGCACAAGCCTGGATAGCTCTGGGTGAAGATTACACACGTGCGAAGGAATGGCAGGGTAAGTTCGTGAATTTTGTGATTTGTCTCCTTAGTGTTTCCTTCTATTTATCTGCTTTGTGAAACTTGTATCTTTTATTTTTTTTTTTTAGTTTATTGAAATGTTTCTGTCATTATATGAATATTTTTTCTTTATATTTGAAATGAAGTAAAGAATCTCTTGTTTTTGTGTTTCTTTACTAAAAGTATAATATTTGTTTCTCATATTAATGTATCTGATATATTAACAATTATTATGTAATTTTATGAAAAAATGGAATAATTTTTAAAAACATAACATTAACAAGCGTAATTTGTAAGCGTATTTTTCATTATTTTTCCTCTTTGTGTGTTAATTCCTAATATGTGCTTTAAGGACGAAAATGTAATAACTCAAGCACATAAATAATTTATTAAGATAAACGTTGTTTTGTTATATAAGAATAGTCATGAATTATGAAAAAAAATGATACGTTTATCGAAAACGCCGTTCAGCCTGTATTCATATTTTATCTCAAGGTCAAAACCTTGACTATGTCGGAGACCGGATTCTGGCAGGACATGATAGTTGCTAGTTATGACATCTTTATTACCATATTCCCGTCAAATGACGCCACCTTTGCGCGATTTAAGACTATTACGTTACATTATATAAGCTAAGTGTAAAACTTGGGCATTCAATTTATTAATGAAACTAGCTGACCCACGCAACTTCGTCTGCGTCAAATCGGTTAGTATTTTTGATATAGAACCATCTTTTTGAGTGAGATATTGAACTTAAATATATGGTGTCCTTTTTTGTAAAGCAATGATTATTTTTGCTACGGATAAACCTTGAATAAACTATTATTTTAAACTGTTCAATCATTAAAGTGGCGTACGTCATATTATTGATTGTATTTCGATTCTACTTACATTTATTGTGGTTAATTATTATATATTAAATAGTAGTCTATAATACTTATGGATAATATACCTTTCTAACTGTGAAAGAATTTTAAAAGTCGGATCGGAGATTGCCCCGAATATTTAAACTCGCAAACTTTACCTCTTTATAATATTAGTATAGAAATATTAACAACTACATAGTAGTGCCCACATGATAGGCACACTACAAATTCAGTGGAATTATGTCGTTAAAATTTAAATTAAGTCGTCAGTAATTTTTCAAATTGAATAATGGTCTGAATGTAAGTCAAATTAATATGCCAGCGGGGAAGCTGCAGTTGGCCTAAGTCGAGGAACAGATCAATTTTAGTTGAAAGACCCTCTATTAGTAAAGTCACTAACAGTTACTTTGTAAACAGATAGACATGTAGAAGGCGTATTCAGTAATTATACTTCTAAATCCTGATTCGTTAAACATACTGAATTGATAGAGATACCTATATGAAAAATAACCTTGTCAAATGGGAGACGACGACGATGACACCGGTCGAACAAAGCGGATTTGTCAAAAATAAATGTCATGTATAAAAAATTACAAAGTGAGTAGAAACAGCCGAAGTTTTATTGATTTTAGATCATTGAATTGGTAGGCTGTCGATATTAACTATTTTTTCTAGATACCTATTAGTATTTTTTTTTAATTGAAGCACGACAATATGACTGCACTGTGCCTGATGTTAAGCATAGTACAATCCAAAAACATCGGCAACCACCGATAGACAGATTATCCATCGCCGGTTGCCGCTGTCATGCCGGCCATAATGACTAAAGTCACCCGGTACTGGATATGCACAGGCTAATCCCGAAACGCGACACGCATAAGCGAGTCATTATGATGGGCTTTTTCGCCATATACATGGTGGTTGCGACCCAGTCGGACTGTAAAACCCTACCACCCCGTTATCGCCATTGCTTCGTTCGTTATTCAGCAGGGTGCACCATGTGCAAGTGAGGTTGGCTTGGGTGTCTCAAGTCTTAAGATGTTAGTCGACACCCCTTACACCCCACAGTACAGTAAGGGACAAGTGCCTTAAGTTTTTTTTCTTTACAACTGATGTTAATAATTGTATGAAATAAAATAAAGTTCATATATAGGACCTTGCGAATAATTTAAGAGTAATTCAAGAAAGCGGTATATTAACTCTGCCCTCCCAAAACATTCTTGTTAAATTTATTGTATGCCCGTAAATCTTTTAAAAGCTGGATTTAGTAAAATTGATAAAATGAATAATTTAAATTTTAGAAATTGTGAGAAACAGAGACCCATATTTCCGGACTTAGTAAAACCAGTAACAGTTTTTGAATGATTTTTTTTTTAAATATGTATGTATATAATTCTTCTAGACGACTGGGTCGTTTTGCAAACCGGTGGTCATTTTAACACAAACGCCTTCTTAGGTTCTAAATTAAAAAAGGTTTTTTATATTGATTTCAGATAGAGTGGCTGCCTTTTTAGTACAAAATTTTTAAAATTAGATCAGAAATTCTTAAAAATAACTCCCGTTAACCTTTCTTATAATTGTAATTTTTTTTTATATCAAAGGAGGCAAACGAACTGGTGGCTCACGTGATGTTAAGTGATCACCACCGTCCATAGACACTAGCGACATCAGGGACGTCGCAAGTACGTTGCCAGCCTGTATATGGGAGAAGGGGGAGAGGAAGGAAAGGGAAAGAGGAAGGGACGTGGGCATCCGGCTCTCTCACTGACCGAACGAAACACAACAATGCAAGCACTGTTATTTCACGTCGATTATCTGTGAGAGGGGTGGTACTACCCCGGAGGAGCCGACCCATTCATGCTGAAACTAAAAATAGCTTCAGCGGGGCTCTACCACCTACAACACCTACAATTAGCTCTCAATGACATTAGTATTTACTTGAATAATATAAATGGATTAATTATAACATAATATAAATGTAATAAGATTTATCTTAAAAATACATGCAATGAATTATTGAGTCATCAAAATTTGGAAGGTCTCAGTAAGGTATGTGCGCTTTTATTGGCCCCTTTAGATTCTCTTGACTATCCAACTTTAGTTTGAACTAAAATTAGTTTGTGCATAACATATCAACAATGTTCATAATTCTATTATCAACATGTTACCTAAACTTTCTGTGAGTAATATAATATGCATGGCTCATAAACATTTGAGTCTTTCAAACTAACCTAACAACAAGTAAATGCCAAATTAAACTGTAAAGTTAAAGTATCGACTTAAGAAACAAGCTATGTCTAGCTAACCAGGAATGTTTGTGGGATTGATCTTTCTTGATAACTTCGGTAACGAATCAGGGGGCCTAACTAAGTTGCTTATCGACAATCACTAACGCAAATAGAAAACGGAAAAATGTATGGA
>JACEII010000028.1:3039900-3129171 GCA_014332785.1 Antheraea mylitta | reverse complement strand
TCCATACATTTTTCCGTTTTCTATTTGCGTTAGTGATTGTCGATAAGAAGCTTGGTTAGGCCCCCAGTACTTAGTTTAAAACTAGATAATAGGTATACTTAATAGACGTGATAGAACCACGCTGATGCTATCACTGGTTTCAGCGTGAATGGGTCGGCTCGTCCGGGGTAGTACCACCCTCTCGCAGAAAACCGACGTAAAGTAACAGTGCTTGCATTGTTGCGTTTCGTTCGGTTAGTGAGAGCGCCGGAGGACCTCCTCCCTCCCTCTCCTTCCCCTCTTTTCTCCTTCCCCCTCCTTCTTATCTACCAACACAGGCTATCAACGCACTTACGATTCCTCTTGGTGTTGCTCGTGTCTATGGACGGTGGTGATCACTTAATATTAGGTCCTATATTATAAAAAATAGTGATCTCCACTTTCTCAGCCTGATAGTAAGTGACCAATTCACAAAGTATCCAAAGTAATCTGAAAGTTTCACTAGCATTATTATCAAAGTTATATATATATATATATATATACCTACTAAAGATACTTTTTCAATTTAACCCTTTGGCAGTCGTTCGCATGTAATGGAAGGTTGTTAGCTCGATATAATTGAAATAATACATTAGCGAACAAAGACGATTATGTGAAAAATGACATACGGTTTAATTTATTTTTATTATGACGTCATTATGCAAGTCTGACGTAAGTTAAAACCTTGTTGCGGTAAGCATCAATAAAGATGATTATAGTAACGTAAACGATATGGACAAATTAATTATAAATATTCGTATTTTATTCCATAACTAGCCTCTGACCGCGACTTCGTTCGTGTGAAATACACTCATCAAAAAAGTCTAAGCAACATGTACTAATTCAAATTTTAGGATGGTTCTTCACATTATAACGTAGTATTTTATTTTTAAAATAACATCTTTAGGTTTCTATGATGTAAAAATAACAGCTTTTGTCTTTATAAGTTCTTTTAATAACATACATTAACAGTATTAGAATATACTGTAGAAACTAAGATACATAAGAAACTAAACTTTTTTTTACAAAATGAAATTTCTAAAGAAAATGTAATTATTGTGAAAGAATGGAACAATTTAATACAAAGTATGGTCTCCTCTGCTATTCAGAACTTGTCGGTAACGATTATTCATTGAATTAATGAGACTGTTTATGTCATCTTGCGGTATTCGCTCCCAATGGAATTGTAGCAAATCCTTCAGCTGTTAGGTTGTTGTCGCTCCGTCCAAGTCCTTCAAAACCCGTCTCTGGAGTCCCATGTCCCATGCGTGCTCGATGGGGTTGAGATCTGGCGATTGTGCAGGCCAGGGCAATACCCGGATGTTCTCCGTTGCAAAGTATTCACTGATTCGCCGAGCTGTATATGAACGCGCATTGTCATGCATTAACCTAAAATCGGAGCCAAAGGTTTGTGCAAATGGGTAGACATAAGGTCTGAGAATATCTCAATGTAATTTTCAGCATTCATGTTTCCATTTCCAAAAAAGAGCCCAGTTCGCATGTTCTTCATAATACCCGCCCATAACATAACTGTTAAGCCGCTGCATGGATGAACTTTCTGAACGCACCTGAGTCTTTCAGTATTTCCGGGCCGACGCTACACTCGCACCCTTCTTGTATCAGGCTTAAACCCAAATCGCGACTCATAGGAAAACATAATTTTATCCCATTGTTCCTGGGTCCACGTTATGCGTTCTCTACACCATTCATATCGACGAGCGCGATTCCCGTGACGTATCGGTGGGCACCTGATTGGGCGTCGAGCTCGTAGGCCGTACTCATGCAGTCGATTTCGCACAGTTTGAGGACTTACATCAACACCACTTGAAATTTGTAGCCTCAAACTTATCTCTCGAGCGGTTAACATCGGCTGGCGTCTTGGAGTCAGTTGTATGTACCGGTCTTGCCGAGTGGTTGTACTCCTTTTACGGCCTGAATGCTGTTCAGCGGGTTCTCCTGTATTATTGTAGCGCTGCCAAAGACGACAAATAACACTTCTATGAATGCCAAAATGTCGAGATATCTGAGATTGATTACTTCCCGCTTGCAACATCTCTGCAGCTCTTTGCATTTCATCTGCCATCAAATGACGTCGTTTCATGACGTAAAGAATATCTAACAATTCAATTTTGTCGCTAACTTTATTTAAATGGTTGGTAAAATTATAAAATCAAGACTAAACGTAGCAATTAAAACGCACTTAAATTCAAACAAATTCGCAGTCATTTGAATTTTATGAAAAAACAAAACATAATCAAATTTTTTTTTACAACCAGCCAGTATTTCATCAATAACAAAAAAGTTTACTTACCTACGCATTTTGTTTGAGTAAATACTTAGAAATTAATTAATATAAATGGTAAAATTTGTAATATCACGCATGTTGCTTAGACTTTTTTGATGTGTGTAG
Source organism: Antheraea mylitta (assembly GCA_014332785.1). NCBI lineage: Eukaryota > Metazoa > Arthropoda > Insecta > Lepidoptera > Saturniidae > Antheraea > Antheraea mylitta. The sequence goes on along the minus strand of JACEII010000028.1, from coordinate 3,126,743 downwards.
ATACTTTGGGTTAACGCTAACACGCACCTCTCAAAAGGAAAAGGAAAGGAGAAGGAAAAGATGAGCTATATAACAATGAAATAATTTTTCAAGTCGGACCAGTAGTTCCTACGATTACTCCCTACTACGTCACAACGTCACAAACTGACAACTTTACCTCTTTATAATATTTGTATAGATTATAGGGTTGTCTATAAGAAGTATTTTGGCCATTTATAACCTAAAAATGGCCATAAAGAATGGAAATGCAAGCGCTATAAAAACAATAACGTCATTAAACCAAAGATAGTTAATAATAATTGAACAGTTAATATTTAATAAACGACTAAGAATAATAAAAATATATACGGATACGATTTTTACGTATACAAAATATTACATGAAAGAAAAAAAAAAGATGCGGACCAAGAGTCTGTAGAATAGAAGAAACTAAAAAAAAAGAAGTATTTTGAGTCTATTTTTAAAATTTTGACTCTACAGACAACATTATGCTGATGTAATATGCAAGAAGGGTAAGCTGCGTTTCATTTACATGTAACCAAATGAGTTCTTTGGTAATTGGGACAATGCCAAGTTGCAAGTTGCCTAAACTATTGCTTGGTGCAGACATGTCATAAAGTGCACAGATTAAGTATTCAGTGGTCGTCGTTTACAAACGTGAAATGTGACTTTTTTAATTGTATTTTTTTTGTAACAATTGTAAAATATCAGCTTTAGGGTTGGAAACTCCAAATAACATTTGTATGCGGAAGCGTCACTGGTACATCTATTTCTGCAGCAAAGCTGTCGTTGGCTGTTGCGCGTCTGTTCTATAACTGGTCTGGATTTTAAATGACTTTCTCATCCATTATAATATTCGGATAAAACATTTTTAGATTACCTATTTTCATTAAAAAAAAAATCAAGCTCGGAAAATTTAAAATATTCCAAAAATGCGGTTAAATTACGAATAAATTTTACTGTTTTTATGTCGTATTATAACATTTTAAAACAGGGCAATGGTATTCGAAGTCGCATACCTGTAGGTTAGTCATAACTTACATGTTAGTTAATTGGTTAAGTAGAACTAATATTGTAGAAAATATTTAGTATCTGGGTCGAGGACATACATCCTTACTAATATTACATATCTTTAAAGGAGAAATTCTTGTATATGTTTATATTGTTATATATTAAGGATTTCGGAAACGACGTCAGTGCTTTCCGTGAAATTTAGTATGTAGGTGGTTTCGGAGACGATAAATCGATCTAGCTTTATCTAGATTTTATTCATTGAAAACTTTTTTATCTGAGTTTTCAGGCAATGAAAATTACAGCTAGAATATAAAGGTAAATTTCGCCGCCGATGTCAAAACAAAAATAGCTCAGATAGAAATCGGCTGCTTAGAACATCCGTCTAACCCCAGTTCGAATCAGAGTGACAGCTAATGATATATCTTGTTTTAATTTTTTTTTCGTAGAAAAATGCTAATTTTTTGAGGCAAACCTAACAGTTTATTTTAATTAAAAAATGCTTTTTAAAGAACCATGCTAGACTCGGTCGTTCAGGTAATATTACAAATGCGAACATGAGTTTTCCTTGTTAAGTTTTCACGTATTCATTACTCAACCGATCATAGTGAGCTTTTGCATGTACGTTGTTAGATGTACAAAAAAGAACATAGAGTACATATTATTGAAAAAATACTATAACGGAGAGGTAGCTCAATACTATATCTACGCGAGAGAGGCCGTGAACAAATGCTTGTAATAAATATCATTAAAATCGGAAATCACAGTTTTATACATATCGACTTCTCGTGGAATGTCTTAGATGCCAAATATTAACAGTGAATGACATATGTTAAGTATTAACTTGTCTGTGTTATATACTCTTTGGATGCTTTAATGAATACAACCTACGATTTGTCATCCATTTTCTTCTATACATATAATAAGAATGTAGTACATAATATTCAATTCAATTTTTTTAAATTCAATATTTTTTAGACATGTCTGTCTGTCTGTTTGTTGGAACATACATAATAATAATAATAACATTATATTAGGTGGTAGAGTCACGCTGAAGCTATTACTGGCTTCAGCATGAATGGGTCGGCTCGCGTCGGCTTAAAGAAAATCGATATGAAGTAACAGTGCTTGCATTGTTGCGTTTCGTTTGGTCAGTGAGAGCACCGAAGGCCCACTTTTCCTCAACCTCCCCATCTCTTCCCTACCTCCCATCCCATGGCAACGCACTTGCGACTCCCCTGGTGTTGCAAGTGTCTATGGACGGTGGTGATCACTTAACATTAGGTGACCCACCTCTCAAGTGACCTGTTCGTTTGCCTCTTATGATATAAAAAAAAGAATTCGCCACTGTTAAAGTACTGCGTTTGCGATAAAATCTCTCCGACGACGATATGAAAATCATAAATATATTTTCGAATAATATTGTCTTGATTTAATTATAATCGCTTCAGTTTTATGTTATTGTAATTTTCATAAAGACCCGACTTATGTACAAGATAAAAGTAGATAAATAAATGATCTTAATACGTTCAGATGATTTTATTAGTCACATTTTATGAGTCACGGGAATGTATATTGTAATATATTTCATAACCATCATTGAAATTTGGATCTTATAGCAAGCATTCGCACTAATTTCTAAAAACAAATAAATCTTAATTTGCTATCCCATCTATAAGATCTTCTTACCTAAAGCTTCGATTCCAAAGTGTTTGTATTTTTCTTAACGGTTGCAGAAAACAACTCAATTATTACGCATTTTAGAAACCAAGTCACGTAATTCCAGTCTTTCTTCTCCAAGCAGATTCTGTCACGTTCGTACACGGATCATGTAAGCGAGACGCAAACACGACAAAGTATTTCTAATAAAGTTCAATATTACGGGCTCTGTGAGTTGATTACATTTGTAATGAAAGTAAAGTTTATATTGCTCGTATGACTAATATTATATTATCCATACCATATAAAATTGTCATAATTTATCTTTTAGTATGTTAAATCTGAGAAAATCAGCGACTGTCAAAGTTCAACACACCTAAGCGTTTGTTACCATTTAGTATGGTTATTTTGACTAGATAATATGAAACTTGTGTTTATCTTCATCTTCTGACCTTATCCTACTTTTTTAACCCACCTACTACGGTGATCACAACATTTTTTCGTCTTTCAATCTCGTCTATCAGAACCATCTCAGTATTCACACCTTTTACACAAATATCATTTTTCAATACATCCATACCTTTTTTGGTTTTCCTCTACGCCTATCCATCCACCATCCATCCACCATCATACTCAAAATTTTTTTAGTTATATGGTTTTCACTTCTCTTTAAAGTATGCCCGTACTATGCTAATCTATTACTCCTCAACTTCTCTGTCACTGATGCTATTTTCAAACTTCCTCTGATATATTCATTCTCAAGCTTATCCATTCTAGTTACATCACACATCCATCCTAACATTCGCATCTCTGCCACATGTAGTTTTCTCTCATCCATCTCTTTCTGTTATATACAAAATGGAGTTATTAGTGTTATTAAATGTTAATATTTTGAATCTTTCCCCTACAGTACGGATTCCCAAACCGGGTTCCGTAGAACGCTTTCGCCAAAGTTATTTATTATTAGCTATTAAATAATAACACAGATATAAATATTATTTGTACCGGATTATAAAACAATTATTCATAAAACAGTAAAACAATTTCATTCTTCACATTAAAACTTTAATTTCTTTGATATGGGGTTCCATAAAATAAAAGAAATATAGTTGGTATTCCGTTATCTCTAAAGTTTATGTATCCCTGCCCTATAGTATCAAGCCATGAACATTATAATATAATTTCGTTGTAAACTTTTGTTTTTTTTTTTTTTTTCGAAGTGACTACGCTATTGGCCCAGCATGGTCTTAACAGCTTCACCGGACTACTAAGACGAGCGCTTAACGCACTCAGCCGATTTTATTTTCGCAACCAGCTCAAGTTTTTCATATGTGCTCCGCCCCTATTAGTCTTAGCGTGATGATATATAGCCTATAACCATTCTTGAAGAATGAGTTATATAACACTGAAAGAATTATTCAAATCGGACCAGTAGTTCCTGAGATTACCCCCTACAACGTCTCAACATCACAACGTCACAAACTCACAAACTTTACCTCTTTATAATATTAGTATAGATATTTTGTTTTTTTTTTTTTATTATATTTTGAATTATACTTCCATATCACTTGAAACTGAAAACTTATTTAAAGTCAATTGCAAGCTGAAACTCAAGGACTAATCTGGAAACACCTCGCCGATTACAAAAGTAATACCGCTTTAAACTGTAGAACTGTAACTATGGTATATTGTGTAATATTTCATGTACACGATTCCGTACCAGGGGGTGCCTGGCACCGGTTTCAATTTAATAGCTAGGATATGTTAATGGCAACTAATGGTTAACGAATGTCAAACGGATATTTAACATTCAACAAATTTTATTTATACAGTTTTTAGCCTTTGTTATTTAATTCACGAGACTTTAGTTTCAATATATATTCTTGAAAAGCATAGATTTGTAATTCATATATAAACGATTAAAATTTTATACTTTTTGAATTCTATGAAGTTTGAGTTTTTTTTTCAATTTTGTTATTTTCGCACAAATATATTCGGTACTAGCTGTGCCCGCGATTTCGTTTGCGTGTAAACTTATTTAAAAAAAGTTATTAATAAAATCGTCTTAATGTATTAATTCCATTTACTTTTCTCTGGTACCTAAGTAGTATCGTCGTTTAATTTGCAATAAGTTGTGATAGAGTGAACGGATTTCAATGAAACAAAAATTAATGTTACTTGAGGATAAGTTTTATCATTCTTGGCAAGGTTTTATTATAAACGAAGTACTTTAGCAGTGATACGTGTTCTAATATACACACAGACAGACATTTCCAAAAATGATTGGATTTATTACTTATTCTTAGACATTAGTCATGTTTTTTTCACAAAATTGAAAAAACTAGATACGTTAGAGCTATATTCTAATTATGTGTATAGATAAGCAATATAATGGAAGAAAGAGGTGGCCGCGATTTGATGCGAGTCACTTCTCTTTCGCGTAACGCTTTTTTTTTCGAAATGAAAACGCTGGTTACCTGGAAACGTCTTTACAGCTTCACCGAACTATTGAGGCGAGCCCTGAAGGCACTCAGCCGATTTGGGATGTTTGGACGACTAACTCAAGGGTGCACGGCACACCAGGGTTTGGGCTGTCGCGTGTTTTGTGTAAAAATCGCAACCTATCTGAGCTAACCTAAGCTAAGCTATCTAGATATACGTATATGAGTTATTGAAACATGCATGTGTACCAAGCATGCGTGCCTCAACAACTCCCATATGTATTTTGTGTCGGAAAAATTCCTCTAAACTATTGTATATAGGATAGGATAGGGAAAAATAAGGGTATAACTCTTTGTCGTTTATCTCTCTGAAAAAGAAAAAATGTGTAGGTGATGTGTGTGATGTTGTGGCAGTGATGTAAGATTTTGTGTCACTGTATCGCGTGAGCAGCGTGCTCAAGGGCTCCACGCCGAGGGAACGGAACTAAACTTCGCTTGACGCGTTGTATGAACATTATAAGTATAGTAAGGACACAGAAGTTTGTAACAAATTATATTATACTAGCGGGCCTGTCGGATATTGTCCCGCCGTGAAAATAAAAACGACCTTGATTAATAATATAAACTGTAAGAAAATCTGTTCAGTTGTTTTTGAGTTTATTTCGAATAGACAGACAGACGTGGCAGAAAAGTTTGTTGTAAAATATGTAGGTATTTGGGCATGTAAATACGAAAATGAAGAAGCAAACTAGAATTATTTTATTAGGTTAAGATGCCAATCAATGGGAGTATTTTTAATTATGGAAATAGAACCGATTAACAGAACATTAAAAAAGAACATTGTGGTTTTTTTTTTTCTATTTGTGTTATTTTTGTATTCAATCGGTGATACGGTAGACTTCATTATTACTTTTTACTTCAAAATGTAAGAAAAAAAACAACACCAAGTCTGCAGAATGACGACAGCTTTACCGCTGAGCTAAGTTTGGGGTTTGTGCTACTATATTCGACTAATCTGGACTTATGTAAGTTTTATAACTCTTATTTATGGCACGCTCTGCCCCGAAATACATTCAGAAACAATAAACAATTATATGAAACCTGTAAGGCTGTCGTCCAAAGGGGTGTGTCTACCATCTTGGAATATTTGTTTAATATATATTAAAAATTAGGACAAACCTTTTATCTAATAATAATATAAACAGGCAAAGATAAAATAGTTAAGTACATCTTCTTTCTCTGTTTCTGAACCGACTTTTTCTACTTTTATTTTTTTTCTATAGTGTTCTAAATGTCGATAAAATTGTTTTGTTTTTTCTTCCAAAATTGATTAGTCTTCTGTCTTTATAAATCTCCGTATTCGTCATATGTTACACATTCTATACATGAAAAGAAAATGTATCATTTTCTTTACTATAGTTTATTTATCTGTGTATTTGTCAAAACGAAGTAAATTACATAATATTGTATAACCTGTGGTGTTTATGATGAAAAGACGTTTTTTTAGAAAAGTGTTCAGATTTAATATTTAAATAAGTGGAGAAAAGGGAGTGATATCTGTAGAAAATAAGCTTCAATGTCGTTTCGAATTATATTTCAGGTAGAATTAAGAAGTTATTTATAAATTTTAGTTATAGTAAAATAAATGTTTAATAAATGCTTAGCGAATTATATTTCAGAAATTCGATAATGTTTGATTTCTTAATATCATTTCTTGAATCAATAAAGTAGATACATTTAAAATCCATATCATTTAGTTCACTTTACGACTAACATAGATTTTTCGACTTCTGTCCTGTTTTAGGTTTAGTTAAATGCTCATGTGAAGAGAGCGACGCCTGTAACTGAACCACGTAGTTAAATCTAGTTTTATCCAGATTAAACTGAATCCATTCTGTTTATTTGTATGAAAATTTTATGAAACTGTCAATTTTCAATTTGCTTTTAAGTTGGCGTTAATATTTAAAAGTCAATTTATTTAAAGTATTTCCAGTTAATTTAACCGTCTGAGTCAAGATTATCAAAATAAAGATCAAATTCTGAAGGGGCGTAGGGAAGCGTTACCGGATATTAGTTTATCTACGCCCGGATATTATGTTAAAGCTGATGATTTGAATTTAGTGAACACAGCATTAATTAAGGCCACGATATCAATTTTGTGAAGTTATATATTATTTTATAAAAAGTCATGAAGTGATAAATTCGATACAGAGTTTCATAATTTTATCAAAATTATATACACAAAAAAAATTAAATCAACTTCAGTATCAAAAACCAATAAGGCACTAAAAATCTAAAAAAAGTAAATTAATAAATCGATCAAATTGAACAAAAATATTAATATTTGCGCTACCTAACACAATATGTTTGAAGTCGATGTCAAATTACAATATTTCTATTATTCAATTTGAAAAAGAACATCACGGAGTCTCTGCAATTCAAATAAAATAACTGAAATCGGTTTAAAGTCGACGAAAATACGTAGACGAGAAATGGGTGAAATCAAATCAGCTGTGTTCACCCCTTTTGGGATTGAATATCTTCTTCAAATTTAAATGGATGGCCTCTGAGAATAACTAATTCAAATAAAAAAAGAAAAATTAAAGTACATTCACAATTGACGAAGATAACAATTACTTAATAATTAACACACATAAAAAAAACGTACAGTCTAATTATGGTAACTTCTTCCTTTACCGAAGTGGGTTAAAAAGTATTTGACCTTCTAATTATGGTAAAGTATTCAATAACAGAGTAGTAGTCTATTCGTGATGGTCGAATCGCACGGCAGTCTCGCAGAAGCAGATTGTGCGAAATTAGAACAATGTCCAAGAATTATTTGCTCATACTTATATGTACTACCTTTACATAAAGAAGTGTGTGTGTGTGTACGTATGTACACGCGTTAGAAGTTATACTTCTTTGGCGTAACAAGATAAAAATCTTTTCAAAAATGTTATCTGTCACCCTATTCTACGTTTATAGAAAAAACGACATTAACAAAAGAAAAAATACAAAGAAACAAAATGTTGACGATAGCTAACTTCAGGCTGTCGGGTTTTTCGTGACAATGTGCGCGCACATTGTAATAACTTCAGGTTGAGTTTTTGTCGGGATTTTAGTCTGCCATGTAGTGGATTTTATATTTTATTCATAATTTTGTGTTATTTGACTCTATATTTTGTAAATTTGGTGGTGTTTTACGTAATATAGTTAGTTTATTGTGCATAAGTGAAGTGAATAGAAGATAATACCACGGAGCATGACATTCTGAGATGCCACAAAAACTCCCAGGAAGGTCTAACAAGGGATCCACCATCTTGTTAGAATATTGACTTACACGACGTTAATATTGAAATGATCGCACGACGCTTGTAATGTTATTGACTACGTGACAATCAATGGCAGTAATAATCTGAAAGATTGATTGCCAAAAGTAAAGTAAAAAAAAAAACTTCAGGGTGTACGTTTTTCGTGAAGTTGTGCGCGTGCATAGTAATAATTTTCTCTCATCATTTATCCCCAACGCGCCAAAAGAAGTAAATATAACTTCAAAAAACTTATAAGCATAACTTAATTAGTTATTTTACTAATTACACTAGATTTTCAAGTAAACGTTGAGTGATTTACATTGATATTCAGGTCGTTCCATGACCACGTTTCGACCAAATCTTCCATGTACCTTTTTGCTTTCCGATATGGCAAATACGCTACACCTAGAGAAGAACTTTTAACTTAGTGGAGCTGTCAAAACACACTAGCAGGTGTTGGGGCGTTAGATTTAGAGGTGGTAGCGTAGCCAGCTAGATGGATTATGAAAAACCCCTACCAACATTCTACGGCTTCGCCACGATAATTTTTATCACCAAATTCCGAGTCACTTATGCACAATACTAGAACTATACTACGTAAAATGCCACCAATAATAGAAAGAACAGTGTCAAATAACACAAAATTATTAATATAATATAAAAATACAAGTGGTTCCTGCGGACGTTGTCCTTCTTTGATATTTAAAAAAAATCCTAAAAGTCAACCCCAGCGCCATTTACCGCTGGAACTCGCACACAAAATTTCATCAAAATCGGTCCAGCCGTTTGGGAGGAGTTCAGCAACATACACACGTACAGAAAAAAAAATATATAAAGATAAAACGCCAATACAGAACAGGCTAACATCCTCTTAAAAACTCAGATAAATATATTGTAAAATGGTACGAAGTCGCGGGTAACAGCTAGTAGAAAATAAAACAAAGAATAGTAATCACGCTGTTGTCTTTTAAAATAAAACTTACGCACAAAAGAATTGTAGTTCATGAATAAGGAATCTAGTCTAAAATCAATAAGTCCGAGTTAGTTTAAGAAGCCACAGCCGAAGCTTGACCTTGTCCAATAAGAAACAGACGCGATTATTGTATTCCCTTGGAATTGAGCCGTGCGTCAGCTAATTCGATTGTCTTCAGATCTTCTATATCTATCTATACTAATATTATAAAGAAGTAAAGTTTGTGTTTTTGTGACGTTGTGAGGTTGTAGGGTGTAATCTCAGGAACTACTGGTCCGATTTGAATAATTTTTCAGTATTATATAGCCCATTCATCGTCATATATCATCACGCTAAGACTAATAGGAACGGAGCACAGATGAAAAAAGTTTCAAAATCGGGATGTTTTTCCTTTTGAGAACTGCTGCGTGTTAGTGTTGGTGTTAGTGTATCTATTCCACGCGAACGAAGTCGCGGGCAGAGGCTGGTATATAATAAGAATGTAAATCTAAGGAGTCTGTACTTTTAAGATTTTTGTACAATAACTTATGCAAGATATCTTGGGATAACCGATATTTCAATAATAAAAAAGGTCTTGTTGCCTGTTTGTTTGGACACGCATCACTCGGATCACTCCTAGAATCCAAATCCTAGAGTGACATTTAGTCGGTTATATTTTATTAAAATCGGTTCACTTTGTCAAAAGTTATTGTAATTTTAACGACGATGCGACATAAGTACGAGAGAAAAGTAGATAAGTGAATGGACTTAATACATTCAGATGATCGGTAGTGGTAGAGCCAAGCTGAAGCTATTATTGTTTTCAGCACGAATGGGTCGGCTTGTCCGGGAGAGCACCACCCTCTCACAGAAAACCGACGTGAAGTAACAGTGCTTGCATTGTTGCGTTTCGTTCGGTCAGTGAGGGAGCCGGAAACCACCTACCCTCCTCTTCCCCTTCCTCCTTCCCTTCCTGTCTCCCCCGCCCTCCTCCCAAACACAGGCTGGCATCGCACTTGTGACTCCCCTGGTTGTTGCAAGTGTCTATGGACGGTGGTGATCACCTAACATCAGGTGACCCATCTGTTCGTTTGCCTCCTATGATATAAAAAAATATGACTTTTTTTTTAACTTTATTTTTGGCAATCAATCTTTCAGATTATTACTGCCATTATCGCGTAGTCGATAATATTACAAACTTCGTGCGATCACTTCAATATTAAGCGTCGTGTCAGTCAATATTCTAACAAGATGGTGCGTCCATTGCTAGAACCTTCCAGGAGTTTTTGTGGCATCTCAGAATTTCACGCTCCGTGGTACTATTTTCCATTCACTTCACTTATGCCCAATAAACTAATATTACGTAAAGCACCAACAAATTTACAAAATATAGAGTCGAATAACACAAGATTATGAATAAAACGTAAAATCCACTACATGACAGACTAAAATCCCGCCAAAAACACCTGACTGTTTTTTTAATAAGGTTTCACGCAGATGAAGCTGCGGGTACAGCTAGTCTATTATAAGGTAACGTAGATATTCTATCTGAAACTCCAATATTTTGTAGTCCGGTGAAGCTGTTAAGACCTTGCTAGGTCAATAGCATAGTCAGTTCGAGAAAAAAAAAACTCCAATATTTTAATCAATATTGCTGTATATGTATTTGCAGAGAAATAGTTTTTCCTTCCAATTTCATATACATCTCCTTCTATGCGTAACAGTAAAATTTCGGGACGCGTAATAACTGAATGCTAGCGGTGAAACAAAATAACATTTATATATGGAAGCCGTAAGTTTCAATTCGGTTATCAGTTTTATTTTCGATCAAAGCCGAAAATATTATTACGAACAATGTTCAATATATTTTTATCTTTTGTATACGAATATCTAAATAAACTAGATATTATTTTTGTATTTTGGTATTTATAATCCAAGAGTGGAGTCAAAAATAAATTTGAGGCCAATGAAATACATATTTAAATAATAATGGAACATTTTTTTAATTTTTTTTTTATTCTTTCGAACTGACTGACGCTATTGATCTGATGGGTTTTCATAGCTTCACCGAACTTCTGTGGCGAGCGTTTAAGACACTCAGGCACTTGGCAACAAGCTCAGAGGTGCAAAAGTGACTGAACCTGGGTTTGGAAGATAGAGGGTTTGGGATTCTCTACCCACGGGGTCCAACTAAAACGTAATTTGATTGCCCTGGTCAAAGCTTGGTACAATTGTTTTTTCATATTTAGTAAGACCTAATGTTAATATTCTTCTGGAACTATATTATTTATTATTATATTTGGATTACATTTATTAAGCATAGATAAATGTGCATTCATATAAATCTGGATAATATAGCAGAAAAAAAAACTACATATTAATAATTGTAATCGTAAACTTCCTAATCTTATTATATGTAATGTGTGCCTTGTAAATAAATAAATTGTATAGTAAATAGATTTACAATTTGCAGAGTTATTCGGTCACTTTTCCCGAAAACTCCGAAGTCACATTTCTGTCCGATAGTATCACACACGGTAACCGCGACCGTTCATATAAATTTCGAATAATAAAGCAAATCACGAACACTAACCCCGCTTTATAAAGTAAAGCTAGTTAACAATCCCCTGGAAGGGAAATTATTTTCAACCCGCTGAATAAAGCGGCGAATGTGGTGCAAGAACATTTTAACTTATATATTTATATAAAACTCTTTTAATATTCTACCAGTATAGAGTTCAGCTGTTAAACAAAACGTTAACACACTTATTGCTGCACAATGACATTACCCCACGCTGCTCAATTCCTTTAAAATTGTCATAATTTAGTATTGACAAATGAATCGTTCCAGAACAGTGTTTAAGGAATAACAATTTACTATGATTTTTTTCTATATAATTTATTATTCAAAAACGAGATTTGTTTAGAGAGTTGATATATCTTATTCATATTAAAGTTTGTAGAGATGAATGGATTTTTGTTACTCTATAACGAAGAAACTATCGAATACATTTTTACATAATTTTACTGTAACAAGGGTCAAAGAAGTTAGATAAAACACTGTCATTTACAGTACTGCCATTTATAAAGAAAACGCAGAGTAAGACGTGGGCGGCTGCTAGTAGCTATATATTTCGTATGTTTGATTAAGCCATCAAAACAATGTAATAACTGCATTCTTTTTTGAACTCTTAAATCGGTTATAGACTAAATTATTCAATTTTCTTCAATTGTATATTGAAATGTCAATAACATTAATTGAACTCAAAATTAACACTCGGAGCAAAATCTTGACAAAACATCTCTCCCGATGTTCCCAGTATTTTTTAGAAGATAGGTTACTATCAGATAAAATCGTGTAGGATATAATCAATCTTATATCTTAAATATATCTTATGATATATAATATTAGTAGTAAAATTAAAGTAAACTTTTGAATAGTCATAAATGACATTATTAAAAACAGTCGCAGAATGAAGAGTACAAATAAAATCGTACCAAATTGTTTAACATATTTGAAGTAAATGTTCATCGCCACATTATCATTCGTACCTCTGTTGTGGGAGATACACGGTTTAGTAGTCTGCTAGGCGCCGCGCACTGCGGTAACTTTACTACGCATGCGTTATATACCTTATTGTAAGATTCAACTTTGTCACCAAAGTTTTAAAGTTGTATATACAATGAACAGTATAAGCAAACATGTTATGGAATATTATGAAAAGCTGACTTCGGAAAACAAATATTTTGAGTGATAGAAAACATTGTCAGGTTTAATATTTGAATATAAGGATTCGTTTGTGTTGTGTTAGCTATTTACTTTAGGGAAAAGAAAGACATATAGTCCACTGATTTTATGTGGTCACTGAACACTTTTAATTATTCTAGGGATACGTGGTATGTAATATTTACAACACTATTAATTGCCTGGTTACTGGTTGGGGTGAAATTACAATAAAAAAAATGATAACAATAAAATATTCTTTCTTTATGTTTCGAACCGTATAAGAGTATAACCGTATAAGGCCTATAAATAGCGTGAAATATATTAAAAAAAAAAAAAACGCTGGTGATTGGCCAAGGAGTGCTTATGAATCTCACATAGATATATAAAATATCTAGTCGATTCCCTCCAGCTTCGTTGTCCAAAAATGACAAAGGGACAATATAATTTAAAATTAAAATTAAACTACAACCATTCACCAAAACTTTCAGTTTTATTACAGTTCTATGCTACGTTTTAAAATTATGATAAAGTATTAACGTGGCACCATCCATTCGATATCTATAACAGTTAGTCCTAGAATTTTCTGGTAACAAACTAATTTAAAGCAGCATCTGTTTACGACTGATGTAACTTACAATTAATAACAATAATCAACAGTGACAATCATCTAATTAGTAATTTGCGGGGTGGTAGGGTTTTACAGCCCGACTGGGTCGCAACCACCATGTATATGGCGAAAAAACCCGTAATAGTGACTCGCTTCTGCGCGTCGCGTTTCGGGATCAGCCTGTGCATATCCAACTTTTTTGCAGGCCGGCATGATAGCGGTGACCGGCGATGGATAGTGTGTCACTCGGTGGTCGCTATTGTTTTTGGATTGTACTGTGCTTCAGGCATCAGGCATCGTGCAGTTATTTTGCCGTGCTACAATAAAATAATAATAATAATAAAAAAATATTGAGGCCATTATTTGAAATATAAATTATCTTATTTATCTAATTAGGCTAAATTATTCATAAATGCCAACTTTGATGAAGATAGGTTGAGTAGTCTCGGAGTTCATCGTGGACAAACATAATACCACTCTGTATTTATACATATATTTAGATAATATTTTAATATACTTAAACTCGAGTGATTATTATTCTTCAATATATCTCAGAGCCCTTATTGGACTTGTATAGAAACTATAGGTATCATGAGCAGGGCTGAAGTTAGAGTCGAATCTGAGGTAGGGCAACATTGGTTACAGGTATAGCGAAAGTAAGAAAATTATTATAAATGAGCTGCCCTCGTACGCCACAAAATGGGGTATGTTCGGAAAAGTTTAGATTCCTATCGCTGCAATTTCTTTTATCTCAAACTATGAACAAACAATTCCATTATAATAGTTTTTGGTGTTTTCAAGGTAGGGCATTACCCCACTATACTTCCTCCTAGGTACGGCTCAGGTCAGGGGTGTCAATTTTACGCTTATTCACATTTGAAACAACGTAAACACTAAAGACGCACTTATATTAATGCAAACAGGATTCATTAGAGAAATAATCTGGTGGGTCTCCGTAGGTTACAATACGAAAAATAATAAAAATATAAGTGGATAACGTTTCAAATAACATAAAGATATCTACAGGGGTTATTGCTTAGGGAGTGTAAATTAAATTGGACACGGAAACAGACGGGACTATATTTAAGTCTGCGCCGTTGGGATTTTGAGCATTTTTCAATGTTACTTTATTAATCGATGTTATTGGTATAGATAACTATTCAAAGTTTGTACGAGAGTTTATATTTTTATTTTTGGCCTTAGTAAGTGTTCCTAGGCGTCATTACGTCTATATGAAAACTTGGTATTGTTGAACATAATATTCTTCCATACGTTTTATCATTTTTGATAACGATTTGTGTTGCTTACAGTAATTTAAAATTGGGAAGCTGATGTTGCTCGCGTCCACAGGAACTGTACCTCTTAATCTCCTACACGTGCTTCGCGGATGGTGCTAATAAGTAACAAATTTTTGGTTGTTGCTCTGTGCTATATAAATTGAACCTCGCAGTGACAAATTGCCTATAATCAATTGACAAATATAAAAAATTGATACTCTATTTAGCCATATGATGAAATTCAATGCGGATTCCTATCCTAACCTGTATCTGGCTAATCCTAACCCGAAACGCTCAATAGCAGTCTTCTTCGATGTCGCTAAGGACGTCGATAAGGACTGGCAATCAGGGCTCATTCATAAATTAATTCAGTATCGTATTTCCGATAGGTTAATTCATATAATACGCGACCACCTCACCGATAAGCCCTTCCGATATAAAGTGGAAGGGGAATTGTTCTCATCCCACCCGATACGCTCTATGTCCAAAGGTATAGCACCCACACTCTTTAATCTGTTCGTCAGTGACCTACCTCGGCTTTCCGAAGCAGAGGTAGGTTATTATGCTGATGATTCAGTCTTCTATGCTTCCGGTTGGCATCCGAAAACTCTTAACACACGCATCGAAAAAACCCAAATAGTACACTCGGCGATTGGTTTATTCGATGGCGTATAGAAGTAAATCCCGATAATAGCGCCGCGATATTTATATGTAAATATATATATATATATACGTTTCTCTGTTATAATGTGTGATTCAGTTTATAAAGGTAAAAAGATGACACAAATATAAAATTACATTTCCAATAACTTCGAAATCTTTAGTATTGTAATCACGACATCACCTTCTCACCCTTATCCCACCTAAGTATGGTCGGCACAACATATGTATAAATATGTTACGTTATAAACAAACATTACCTATATTGTTATCTCTGATGTTAACAACTTTCGTGTGAAATAGTTTTATCCAGTTATGGGAAGTATTTCTTTTATATGGATAATTTCTGGACTGTGATTTATTTCTTCAATAATCATTTTATTATAATCAATGCCTTCATTTTTATTTATATACCAGATGTGCCCGCGACTCCGTCCGCGCGGAACTTAATGTACAAAAAACAGTGACTTTGTTTTAATCGAAGCACGACATAGTGACTGCACTAAGCCTGATGTTAAGCATAGTACAATCCAAAAACATCGGCAACCACCGAGAGACACAGTATCCATTGCCGTTCGTTATTCAGCAGGGTGCACCACATGCAGGTGAGGTTGGTTTGGGTGTCTCAAGTCTTAAGATGTTACTCGACACCCCTTACACCCCTGTTACTCGACACCTCTTACACCCCTGTTACTCGACACCCCTTACACCCCCTAATATGAAATGACTAATAAAATCTTGTGAATGTATTACGTTCGTTTACTTATTTACTCTTCTCTCGGACTTAAGTCGCGTCCTCATTAAAATTGCAATAACTTTTGATCAAGTAGACCGATTTTAATAAAAGAAATACTATATTATTCACAAGGATATGATTTATGCTTTTCTGAGGTTTAATGAGGTTTTATTGTAAACTCAGTACTTTAGTACTGATGCGTGTTCATACAAACAAGCAGACAGACAGACAGACATGTCTGAAAATAATCTTTTACACAAAAATCGAAGAAGTACAGACACGTTAGATTTACGTTCTTATTATATGTATAGATCTACATATACTAATTGACAATTTTTCATATAGGTAGGTAGATATTGTTCGATGTCGTACGTGTGTTAATTGTTTTATTATGGAAAAATTATTAAAATATTTTAATGAAGTAACGTGCAGAAGGAATAGGAATAATACGTTGTGTAGATATACGATGTTAAAAGTAGAAGAATACGGAAAAAGTAATCAAGAGTACAAAGATTCGATCATTAAGTTGAATAAATGACTAGTATAAGTAATGTTTTACAATTATAAAAATTAACACGATTATTAAATACACAAGTCTATACCGAAGAATGGTACGTTAATATTTTCTTCTAGTTGATTGCAACATTGATTGCATTGTTATATATAATATCAATATATGTGTAAAAGAAAAATTTAAATATATCTATAGTATGTATATCTTCTAGTACTTACCAAAATAATAGTTCCATAAACCTTTAAAAGTTTTTTGCAAATGAAGATATTTTTAAAGTGATATAATTTTCTTTTTAGTAAGTAGAGGAAGAGGAAGGTGTCTAAGAAGTTAAACTAATAAAGTAAATTTTCAAAAAAAAAGAATTAACCGACTTCAATATTAATCAGAGGCATAAAAATAAGGCACTGAAAACCGGAAAATAAATAGTTTATCAAATTAACCAAATTTAATGAAACATATGAATATGTGTGCTACCAAGAGATGTATTGGAAATCGGTGCCAACCGAAAATCATATCATCTACATCTAGGTACAAAGGCACCGACTTCCAAATGGGACCACACGGGAAGCACTAGCTTTCAAATAAAAAAAGAATCTTCAAAATCGGTTCAGCCAGTCCAAAGTTATGAGGTAACAAACATAAAAAAAAAAAACATACAGTCGAATTGATAACCTCCTCCTTTTTTTGAAGTCGGTTAAAAAAAAGTGTGATCGAAATTTATTCAGTAATTTTGTGAGGTGTGTGCTCAACAGGACACCTTTTTCATTGAAACTGTATATAGATATAAAAACCCTCTCATCAATATATATACTATACGACCTTGATATAAAGCTTTTATAAAAATCAGTCGTGATTTCTGAAACATTCGCGCATAAGTATAATAAAGAAACCTGTATTTTTTAATCGGTTGAAAAATAGATGCCTATTCGAATTAAATAAACGAATTCTAGACAGTATCTTTATCATACTCTTCGTGGTGTAATGAAAATATAAATATTAATAAATAAAAGATCGGTACAAGAAAATGGAAAATATTTTTCAATAATGGGAATAGTAGAGGAGACGCTCATTTTATCGTCCCGTGTATTTGAAAGGTCCGTGTTCAGTTATTATTGAGCAAGTATGTATAGCGCTTGTATTGATGGAATTCACATGTTATTCGTTAATGGAACATTCCTATAAAGATGGCAATGAACTTGAAGTTATGTTCATAATTTCTACTAAGTCTAATGTATACTATTCGTTTAAATTATCCTTGCTTGTAGATAGTGCTTTAATTCGAAACTATACCTAAATCATAGAAATATTTTATTCAAAAATGTTGCATTAAATATACCTTTATCTAATCTATCTATATAAAATATTATTATTATTATTATTATATCTATCTATCTCTAATACCTTTAAACGAGCAAATCTTGTATATTTTTATATTTGTATATATTCAGTATCTCAGAAACGGCATCATATCAGTACCAGCCTGTCCCTCGTAACAGAGCGTGCTCACGCCCACGCCCGCGTAACCACAGATCGCGTCGCCGCGGTCTGGGGGTTAACTTCGCTCCCGCACACCCGATTAGGGCTCCCACGGCAGCGGCTCAAGTCTAGGTTCGATCCCTCGGTAGGGAGCCCTTGAGTGCGTTGCTTGCGCGATACGGTGACACACCCATACATCACTGCTACAACACTACACGATCACCTCCACACACGTGCACGCCTACACGCTACACATCTTGGTGGAAGGGTTATTTTTGGTAATTTTTTTTTTCCCTTATCGAACTGAAAAACTCTCCAAAGTTTCCGATAAAAATGTATGGAGGAGTTGTTGAGGCGGATATGCTGGTACTCATATACGTTTCAACAACCCAAACATATATGAATAGTTAGCTAGGTTAGCTAAGTTAGGTCGCGATTTTTGCATGCAACGGGCAACAGCCAAGCCGAGGTGTGCCGTGCACCCTTGAGCTGGTTGCCATTATAAAATCGGCTGAGTGCCTTAAGCGCTCGCCTTAGTAGTCCGGTGAAGCTGTTAAGACCTTGCTGGGTCTATAGCGTAGTCAGTTCGAGAAAAAAAAAAAAAAAAAAAACGGCCCCATCTATTTCCGTGAAACTTAGTATGTAGGTAGTTTCGGGAACGATAAATCGATCTAGCTAGATCTTATCCATAGAAAACTTTTTTAACTGAGATTTCAGGCAATGAAAAAATATAGCTAGAATATGCAGGTAAATTTCGCCACCGCTGTACAAAAATAGCTCAGATAGAAATCAGTTGCTTCCAAAATCCGTGTAACCCCAGTTCGAATCCCAGTGATAGTAAAAGAGATAGCTTTTTTAATATTTAAAAACATAATAATTTTGTAAAGCAAACCCAATAATTTATTTTAATTAAAAAAATCATTCTATTATTTTATTATATTATTATAAGAGAGATGATCTTTTTTTAAAAAAAATTTTATGTGAAAAAATGCTTACTTTGTGGGTCAAACCTAAAAGTTTATTTTAATTTAAAAATGTTTTTTAAAGAACTAAGCCAGGCTTGGTCGTCCAGGTACTTTTAATTAAAATCAACATTTTAGGATTTTTTTTACGAAATATAAAATCCTAGGAATGTTACTGGGTTATGTTAAATGAATGTATAATTTTTAATTGAAGTGGAAAGTGTAACACATGCAATAAACTATATGTTGTGTTGTTATCTTCTATGATAGATTTAATAAAGAGGTTATATTTTCTAGCTGTTTGAACGTGCTAAACATTCTAAACATTCTCCCAAAAACAAATGCCATAGATTTTTTTTTTGTGTTTTGTTGAATATACGGTAAGGAAGTTTATAAAATAATAATATTTTACGCTACAATAATTTGGAGTGAAGCAATTACTATACAAAGTATGTCTTAAAGATCGATAACCGTTAAGGAAGATGCGTCGTTTGGCGTGGTGTAAATTGTTGGAGATCGACAGCGCTTTGGTCACTCGATTAGATCCGAATAACACCGAAACAACCTGAACTGTGAACGCCTATGCTGCTGCTGTAAGTAAAAAAGCTGTTTCTGGCTAAAACACCAATCCCAGAAACTCGAAATATGTGTAACTTCTTTTTTGATTGACATATAATTTGAGAAAAGAAACTCTTGTGTTAACAAAAAATTATATTAAGATACATTACTTTAACTAATTCCAAACATATTTAAAAGTAAATAGTACAAAAAATGATAAATGCACTCCTCTTTGAATCAGTGAGGTACTATGCCATCCTGTATAGTGTAGTCTAGTGAAGCTGTAAAGGCCTCTCAGGCCAATAGCGTAGTCAGTTAAAAAAAACACTCAATATAATCGCGTCGTCAGCTCCCTAAGTAACATTCGGAGTTTTAGCGGGATTTTAGTCTGTCATGTAGTGGATTTTATATTTTAATCAGAATCTTGTATAATTTGACTCTATATTGTGTAGATTTGGTGGTGTTTTACGTAATATAGTTAGTTTATTGTGAATTAGTGAAGTGAATGGAAAATAATACCACGGAGCGTGAAATTCTGAGATGTCACAAAAACTCCCTGGAAGGTTTTAGCAAGGGATCCACCATCTTGTTAGAATATTGATTCACACGATGCTTAATATTGAAATGATCGCACAACGCTTGTTATATTATTGACTACCTGAGAATGGCAGTAAAATAAAAAAAAAGTAACATTCTTACCTATACTATTTTAATTGACAGTAATTGTAAATTCTAAACATTAATTACGTGCGATAACCCCTTTTAGTAAGTAATACAATATAATTAATACACCGCTAACCGTAAAAATGAAATAGAAAGAGGTAAACCCTATCAACCTATCACCCTCTCCTTCACTAAAACATTGTTATTGGATTAAGACTTCATTTGTATATACAATAAAAATGAATTTACTTTAACACAACAATATTTATCAACCGAAATTATTATAATGATATATTTATATTGCGTGCGACACGCACACAGTGTCGCCACGTGACTTAATCAATGCAGCCTGCAATTTCGTTTCCAGTTTTTCGATCAAATGCTCACTTTTTAGTTTTCTTTGTGTGCTAAAGTTTGAACCAGTAATTCTCTTCTACCATTTTATTAACGCTAGTGGTCGTGCGCTGGTTGAATTTTGACTATAATAAGAGAAAAAACTTTTTCTTCACTTGCAATTTTTGTAAAACCCACTTACCTTACAGGCTCGGCGTTCCTGTTACGCGTCCCCTGTGCTGGTCTGTGTATAGTAATGTGTTTTTTTTATGTAATTCGTGTAGAATGTGTAGAAAGCACGAACACTGATACTGATACAATAATGACAATAGTCTTTCCAATTGTTTATACAAAACTGATACAACAAAAATAAATATTTCAAATATTAATACGTGTGGGGCCTCAAAACGCTTCAAACCCAAGCAACAATATTTATATTAAATTAATATAACAAAACAAATGTTACTACGGGACGTCACAACGCTTCAAAAGTAGCACAGGAATGTGTTGCAGCCGAGACGAAAGTAATACAGGCAAGCAAAAAAAAGGATTATTGAAACCTGATAGTTTTTGCGGATGTTTAGGGTAACACACTTTTTTTTACGAAATGACTACGCTATTGATTCAGCAAGGCCTTAACAGCTTCACCGGACTACTAAGGCGAGCGTTTAAGGCACTTAGCCGATTTTATTTTCGCAACCAGCTCAAGGGTGCACGGCACACCTCGCCTTGGCTGTTGCCTGTTGCATGCAAAATCGCGACCTATCTTAGCTAACCTAGCTAACTATTCATATATGTATGAGTTGTTGAAACATATATGTGTACCAAGTATACACGCCTCAGCAACTCCTCCATATATTTATTATTGGATAATTGAGAGTTTTTCAGTTCGACAAGGGAAAAAAAATAAACTCTTCCACTTTCGTGTGTAAGCGTGTAGGTGTGCACGTGTGTGGGAGTGATCGTGTAGTGTTGTAGCAGTGATGTATATTTGTGTGCCACCGTATCGCGCAAGCAACGCACTCAAGGGCTCCCTACCGAGGTATCGAACCTAGGCTTGAGCCGCTGCCGTGGGAGGCCTAATCGGGTGTGCTGGAGCGAAATTAACCCCCAGACCACGGCGGCGTGATCTGTGGTTACACGGGCGTGGACGTGAACACGTTCTGTTTCGAGGGACAGGCTGGTACTGATCGTTCGCTAACGTGATTGAATCAGGTGTCGGTAAAAATGTGTCGCGGACGTCTTTTATAACGCGCAGCGTTAGGTACGGGTTCATACTTTGCGGCGGATACCACTAACGGACTGGGGGTAACACGCTGACATTCCTTAACATATATATTACTATCTCTCTTAAGTTTTGCACAGATATTATAGATTACATACGTAAGGAACTTGAATGAAGAATACAAGAAATAAAAAAGCCTGTTTTTCCATTAATTTTTAATTTATTGCTATTATTAACATACAATTGTTTACTAGGTGGTAGAGCCAAGCTGAAGCTATTACTGGTTTCAACATGAATGTGTCGGCTCAACTGGGGTAGTACCACTCTCACAGAAAACCGACGTGTAGTAACAGTGCTTGCACTGTTGCGTTTTGTTCGGTCAGTGAGGGCGCCGGAGACCCAACTACCCTCCTCTTCTCCTTCCTTCTTTCCTTCCTCTTCCCCTCCCACAACACAGGCTGACAATGCACTTGTAACTCCCCTGGTGTTACAAGTGTCTATGGACGGTGGTGATCACTTAATATCAGGGGATCTGTTCGTTTGCTAACTATGATATAAAGAAAAAAAAAACAATTTAGTATAATTATTTTTCGTGGACACCTCTTCGGATAAAGGCTTCCTCCAGAGAAAGCCAAGCATTGCGACTTCATGCAACATCCATCCAGCTCCTACCTATAGATAGTTGTTAAATAAGGTAAATAAAAACTACAAACTAATAATTAGAAGTTGAGAACCTGCAAATGGTATGTATGTATATAATAAATACTTGATTAAATATTATTTTCTAGACGGGAGTTCATAGTATCAACCAACCAAGTCTTCAAGCAAAAGGCAGCTGACTTTTAAACTTTCTCTAAAATGTTGGAAATAAAAGCGTTTTGATTTATTTTTACTGTCCTTTAAATAATAGCATCTTCATTAGACGGCCCATCAATCAAGAATTCGAATCGTCAAACAGTTAATATGAAATCGCAGAAAACGGTATGATTAATGTTTCTAGAAATTCCAAAACGTACCAAATTGATATTATTATAAATCGCTTAACGCCTCCTTCGAAGTATATTAACCATATCTCATTCGTGTAAGTCGCAGAAGCCTATCGCTAATGGTTGTTTAAATATCCAAACCTTAACGTTATAATATTGTTATTTTTCTATATATATCTTGAAAATATATTTCCTTTGGCGCGATACAAGTAATATCTTAAAGAGGAATTTTAGTGTAACGCAATTGGGACGTTGCGCCATAGTAAAAAAAATATAGCGACCGGTACGTTATAAACCAAAAGAGACGAGAGAAAATAAAACAAGTGCCCGATTAGGCCTCCCACGGCAGCGGCTCAAGGCTAGGTTCGATCCCTCGGTAGGGAGCTCTTGAGTGCGTTGCTTGCGCGATACGGTGACACACAAATATACATCACCGCTACAACACTACACGATCATCCCCACACACGTGCACGCCTACACGCTTATACATGAAAGTGGAAGGGTTTACTTTTTTTTCCCTTATCGAACTGAAAAACTCTCAATTTTCCGATAATAAATGTATGGAGGAGTTGTTGAGGCGTGTATGCTTGGTATACATATACGTTTCAACAACTCATACATATATGAATAGTTAGCTAGGTTAGCTAAGATAGGTCGCGATTTTGCGTGCAACAGGCAACAGCCAAGCCGAGGAGTGCCGTGCACCCTTGAGCTGGTTGCCAAAATAAAGTCGGCTGAGTGCCTTAAGCACTCGCCTTAGTAGTCCGGTGAAGCTGTTAAGACTTTGCTGGGTCAATAGCGTAGTCATTTCGAAATAAAAAAAAAAGAAGTGGGTAGTAAATAATACCACGGAACATGGCTTCTTACTTTCAACAAAAACTCCCTTGAAAGTTCTAATTCGGGGATCACCGCCTTGTTAGTTCATTGAAATAATCGCATGAAACTTTTAATATTATTAACCTACTCTACAGTGGCAGTAAAATCTACTAGAAATTTGGATGCCATAAATAAAACTAAAAAAAATATAATTTGATTTTACGAATGTGCAAGTTTAGTATAGTGTTGTAAATTATAGTAGACCTATTATAATATTTAAATTCATTCAGTGTATATATATATATATATATATATATATCATCAATCATATATATATGTATATAGATATAGCTTTTTAAAAAGATTTTGATTGATTTTTGTACGTGAACTAAATGTCTAAACTGGTGGTAAAATCCATTTCAATAAGTGACATTCATAAATAGCTCGTTACGTCTTAGTGTACATAAAGAAAATGGATCTTTAAAATGAATCTACTATATATGATATTATGTGATTCATTTTTATATAGCCTTTAGCAGTATAGTCCACGCTGTACTTTTTGATAGCTCTGAATTTAGTATCTCACAATAATTTAGGTTTAAATACGATTATATTATATGTATGCAACTTAACGATATATAATTATAAATTTTAGATGACTATAAAAATATATATAATATAATAACTATAAAAATATATATAATATAATAAAAATATATATTCATAAGTTTCTTTTGTATTAAATCCTTTGACTATTAAAAAACAAGCCCAAACATACTGATATATTCCGAGCGGTCCATAAGATCGACTAGGTTTATATACAAATTTTAAAGTGATGAATTTTCATATAAAACCTCTTTATATAATCGGTAATCAGCTTTTACTATAAGTCCCACTTGTGCTAAAACCTATGACCTCAGAGTCAGTAGGCGAATGTCTAGACTATAAGAGCTTTAGTATTCAGACACAAATTTATTTTGGTATTTCCCTTAGGAAATTTATTTTCCATCTATCTCTGCCTCGGAGGACTTATTATCATTATTTTTATATCGAATATTTATACCAGAAAACTATTTTATTAAAAAGCAATATAGAAAATAACACTTATTACAATTTCAAAGGGCAATTTGGGTTACTTTCTTTGTAATAAAGTAGCGAGAGCCATGCAGTTCAAATAATGTTAAGTGATCATTGAAGCATATATTGAAACAGTTAAAATGAGTTACGATCCTGAGGGCTCGGCTAGAAACTCCTTGTGTGTTAGCACGCAGTATGCAACACAGTAATGCGAGTACTGATTTTTGCAACATGAATAGTTATGATGGAAATGAATAAATTTTCCACAGGTTCTACTATCGTTTCATTATCTATACATATGATAAGGATGTAAAACTAACGTGCTTGTAATTTTTGAATTCTTGTTACAAAAATGTTGCAGGTGTCTAGAATTAACTAATAAAATACATTTAAATCATGTTTAAAAATTCTGTCTGTCTCTCTGCTTCTGTCTGAACACGCATCATTGCTAAAGTACTACGTCTATAATAAAAGCTTTTGAATTAAATCATAAAGCATATCTTCGAGTAACATTTAGTTTTTGAATCATTATAATCGGTTTGATCTATTAAAAGTTATTGTAATTTTAATGACGGCGTGACTTAAGTACAAGAGAAAAGTAGATAGCAATTCTACTTAATACATTTACATCACGTTCCACTTAGACGACGTCGCAGGCACAGCCAGTATTAAATAATATTATAACTGTGTAGAACTGTTCTTTAAATACATGCTTGTTTCAGGCAGTATATTGGCATATGACGAGGGTGCAGTCAGCGGGATGCGAGAGCGAGGCGAGCGCTCTAGGCGGGCGGCGACCTCGCTCGCCTCGCTTGCGATTGCCCTCACGTTGAGCTTATTGCCGCTTGGGTCGGCAGAGCTTAGCACGACCAACGGTGTAGTAGGTTAGTACATTACACTCTCTGAAGTCTGGTGAATTAATTCCAAAGAAGTCGAGCAATGACTTTTTCCATACTATTGGTAGCAAACAGAAGAGGAGAATCACAGATCTATTGCCAACCCTTGAGAAAGTTTCTTGTAAGTTTGCAAATTATATTGATCCGAAAATGCTATCCTTGGGATTTCATTATCATATTCATACCTAAGTATAGTATTGGTATTGTACTGGAATACAATGAAATGACTTCACTGTACCTAATGGTAGGTAACGAGAGATGTAAGTCGATTGGCGGACCTCACTTCCAAATCTGCCTGCAACGCTACCGGCACCTTGATAACTAGCTGATCTTGAATAACGACAATCCAAAGAGAGACATTATCATGTACTTATTTCAGTTAATTTAGTTACATTCAAATATATCTACTTACATCCCCACTGATTACTCTATTCACATGCAAGGGTGGAGCTAGGCTGGGAGCACGGCACCGGATTACAAATCGTTCCCCAAGATTAAACACCTAAATTAAGGACAATAGATTCTAAGAGATGAATGACAACTTTACAGATACCTTAACCTTGGTGTCATCTTGTGTATGAGCTTAGTATCAAAATTTGTAAATCGCAAACTATGATACGATTATAGACAGATAGAACTTAAGTGAACTATACTTTAGGTCTATGGTAATCCAATCATCTAAATTGGACTGGGCTGAATCCTAACTAATATTATAAAAGGGAATGTTTGTTTGTTTTTTATTACGCTTTCGCGCCTTAACTACTGGACCGATTATTTCGAAATTTTGCATACAAGTTGTCAAAAGTAAAGTAAACAAAAACTTTGGGTACATTTTATGTAAAAAAAAATACTGTTTCCAAGGAATAGATCAATCTACATTATTAAATGTACTATAGTCCAAGCATCGCATTGTCAATGATGAACTCTGAACAAGTGTTAGATATTTTCTATTGGAAAATTTACACGTGTTTTTATTGTTATTCTTGCATACCATTAATAAAGACAAGTCCCAAAGACTATAATGGATCTTACTTATTTAGTCTAGTGTATAGTGCTAAAGATCTCGTTAGACATAATTACCAAACCCTATCAGTGATTTTGTGTGATGTGATGTGAGAGATGGTGATAGGCTATCACCACGTAATGAGGACACATAAAGAAGAGTAGACCAAGGTCCGACCTTTCTTAGAGTAAGATATTAGCAAGAGAAAAAAGTGATTTTTCTTCTTCTCCTTCTTCTTAGCATTTTCCAAGCTTAGTGCTAGGGCTCGCTTTCCAATTTAACTTTTCCCACTTTGACCGGTCTTCGCTATTTCTGTATGGAAGGTTGTTCTCCTTTATATCCGTTTTCACCACGTCCAACCGGTATTTCTTAGGCCTGCATTAAGATCTTGGCTCTTCTACAGTGATGTTGACACAACAATTTCTAACTTAGTCTGAAGGTCTGCGACAAATGTGGTCGTACTAATGGAGACGACTTTCTTGCAGCTTATCTGCGATGTCAGACTCCAAAGCTACCATGGATGTGTTCGTTGTGAATGCAATGTAGACGCATCAGGATCTTCATCTGACTGATGTGTAGCTGCAGGGGAGTGAAAAGTAATTGCAGCTAACAAATAGCATATCAATAAGAACAATAAGGGCTTATTAAACTTTATGACCAACAAGATGATTATCTTGTTTCATTTAATTATATTTTCCTATAGGCAGTGTTGATGGGTAAACATATAACATTTCCCACGCAGTAGTTAGTATGATCGATAAATAAATGAGTACGGTGCAATGAACCGCAGTTTGTCGCATACACTGCGCCATAATTGCCCACGGAATGAATATTTTCACGGAATTATCGTATCAAATGCTATTAAACAGGAATTCTTTGATGGCTTTAACACGCTCTATAATTATTTTTAATATTTTTTATTGCCTGTATTTTTAATAATGACAAATTATTTTAAATACACATAAGCGATGATACTATTTTGACATACTTTACCGAGTTTTCGTTGTTTCCTTTTGTAGCAAGTTGCAAATTAGAATGGAATAGATACGGATGCAGATAGTTAAATCCAGTTGGTCTCAAAGCGTCTAATCTATTTAAGCTTATGTTACAATATTTTATGGACGAAGAAGATAAATCTGAAGAATAAATAAATAACCCTGTTGTCTTATACAAAACAACTTTTTTTAATGAACTAAGCGTATGTCTAATGGGATTTGTCATGGGCAACATCTCATAAATCATTATACTGTAACTATTTAACCTTGCTAAGCTACTTCTTTTAATACTTTATTCTAATACTGTAATATATGGAACACCTATGCATAATATAATGTTTCTAAACCCGAATTTTTGGCAACGTTGCTTGTTAGTGAAGGTTAGAATTTGATTAATTATATCAAGTAAGAGAATGGACATGCAACTATGTGAGTATCTAAGAAAATGGATAAAAGAGTAAATCTGTAAAGGTTTGGATAGATTATGGAAGAGTCATGTGGATATTTCATCTCTTAAGGTGTAAATACTAAAGTGGCAGGCGGCGGTGAAGAGCAGAAAAGGACAAAATATTGTGTTAATCTTACATTGTATGGGATTCTAGTAAGAACAAGGAGAGAACTTGTCGCTATAGTCCATCCGATTTTAACCAATATTGCTAGAATTAGTTTTTATGACGCTATAAGAAGTTATCAGTTGGTTGGTATATAATTTGAGAATAATAGTTTAGAAAATGCAATTACTTAAAAAATTAATTCGTTTCTTTACTCTTCTGTTCTGCAAATTTAGGTACATTGTCATAATATAATACATACTTTTGACGGTATGTTGCTGTCGTTTTTTTCTATATCACAGGAGGCAAACGAACAATTGGGTCACCAGATGTTAAGTGATCACTTCCGTCTATAGACACTAGCAAACACCTAAGGAGTCGCAAGTGCGTTGCCAGCCTATGTTTGGTAGGAATGGTGGAATGAGAATAAGGAAAGAGAGAAATGACGAGGAGAGAGGAAAAGGGATGGGAGGTGGGCCTCCGGCGTTCTGACTAACCAAACGAAACGCAACAATGCAAGCCCTGTTACTTCACGTCGGTTTTCTGTGAGAAGGTGGTACTACCCCGGACGAGCCGACCCATTCATGCTGAAACCAATAATAGCTCCAGCGTGGCTCTACCACCTCCAAAATCCTATCATAGGTAACTAATTTTGTCTCTGTATTTATTGGAAATAAATATCATAGATCGTTTTTTTTATTAGAGCCATTGAAACGGGGCCGTTTGGGTGACCCATGCAAGGAGACATCTGACTGCATGTTTTCTGATGCCGTATGCGAGGAGACTTGCCAGTGCCATCCTGACGTACCTATCAGTAATCATGTGGATAAATGTGGAAAACGTAAGCTTCGTTATACAACTTTTATATTTATTTATTATTAAATAATATGCGTTATTTCCTTAAGAGGAGAGTTAATCTATATTTAATGCAGGAGACATTACATGCCAAAATAAGCTAAGTACAATTTTAGCTGTTTCTAATATTTTACGTTATTTTTCAAGATCCCTGAGATGACTATATAAAAACAACTAAAAACCTTATAAATGGTAAAATTTGAACTTTGTTGCCTGTGTATATAAACTGGAAATCTTAAAAAAATTAAACATGTCACATCATTTCCTTGTATCTAGCGATTTAAAATGAAAAAGTTACACATAAACATAACCTCGAAAAATATAATATTATTTTCAAGTACATATAATTAAGTTTAGATTATTAAACAAGATGGCTATAAATGGATTTAACAATTTAGGTTCTTATTTATATTAATTTAGTGTATGGAATCATTTTAAGTTAGTGCACCTATTCTGTTTCTATTTCATTATTTAAGTGTTTACTTTAAAATCCTTTAAACTGTGCATTTGTAATGATTTTTGTTCCTCTAAGATTACTTATAACCCAGTACTTTACGATGGAACATTTTAATAAGTTTTTGTTTAATGAGTTAATAGAGAATATATTTACATTTAAGTTTGAATTATGAGGTTATTAAACCACGCTTAAAGTTTACATTTGAATATTACAATATAATAAAAATTACTTTTGTAAGTCAATGTATATAATCTAACATGGAAACAATTTTTTGTGAGTGGTACATTTACTTCTTGAATACAAGTCTTTTTGTCTTTTTATTCTTTTATTCTAAGTCTTTTTATTTGAAACTACAAAATTTTCACTTATTTTGTGTCATTTTAAAACATTCAAAATTTGAAAAAAGCTAACTGTATATTTGAACTACACCAATATATTGAAAACTCATTTACTACCAGTGAATCAACTGGTCTCAGCGAAGATAAAACTGAAGTATATGATGGCAGAGTTAAAAAAAGACGCAATACAAAAACGTGCGCTTAGAAAGCCTTTGAAACATAAACGTTTCTTTTGAATCACCGAGGGCCATTGAATACGAACTTAAAATGAGAGGGCGTTAAAGAGAAAAGCGGGGAATGATCGCTGGAAAGTTTAGTTGCATATTTTATGCCATTTTTGTGTCACAATTAGCATAATGCAGTAATGTTTGTACAAAGGATGGCGTGTCCTTGGCTTTTATTATAAGTAGGTGAATAGAGTAAATTAATTTTTATCTGATCACCCTTTCAATTTAAAAAGTGACTAATCGGGTTTTTCCACATTTACATGTACAAATAACTGCTGAATATATAATTTATGGAAAAACTTTGTTTTATTTTCATTAACCATTTAAATAAAAATAGCAGAATTTTGTACAAGATTTTTACAGTACGGTTTGAATTAGGATCGCCTGTCAAAGAACCGTAACAGATAGACATTCTGAACGTTGTAGTTATAGTAGAATATAGAACAGAAATACATTTAAATGTTATGAACGTCATATAATAAAGTTATATTAATTCAATTTTTTTTTTTGTTTTTTTTTTTTTTGTTTTCTTAATTGTATCTTCTATATTTATATCTTGTATATTGTATAATAAATGCTGTGATCCACTGTAAATAGTGATATAATTAATATTAACAATTTGCACGCTATATAATATATATACGCTAATGAATTATGTTGCTATTGTCTATTCTTTTTTGATAAATAAATTCATTAAAATTCCAAAAAAATTAAATATAATTTTATTTTTTGATGGATAGGATATATACACCACATGAGTGTAACCTTTATGGCAATGCGTATCTTACTGGGTACTATAGCGTACGTAAAAAGGAATGTTGGGTAGCTACTGTGTAACTACTCTAAATCGTAATGTTTTCGGCATTGACTATGGGAACTAGCAAGAGTTTGTTTAGAACAGAAAGAGGTAGAAGCGGTGCGTTTATGAATACCATCGTGACCAAACTTACGTGAACAAATGTCAGTTGTAACTACGTAAAGACCAATCAGCTGCAGACTTCACATTCAGTTGTTTATCCTGTGGGGGATACTGCCGCTCCCGAATTAGGTTATTATATCTATACGTCTTTTGTAAACGTAATGGCCACATATAATATAAATTATTGTTTTCTCAGCTGCCAGTATCAACGAAACATGCATGTTCAACGAGCAATGTGAGGATGTAGACTACAAAACGGAATGTAAAAACGATAAATGCGTCTGCAAATATGAAATGGTACCGGTACACTCAGTCGACGGTGCCATTATATGTACTTGTAAGTACTTTAAAATTTAAAATTGTATCGAAAGATTTAATTACGGATCCTATAGTTATAGGAGAGTCGTCCACTCTTGATGAGAAATGGTTAAGCGGTACGCGAAGGTTGAAAAACAGATTAATATTTATTAATAACATAATTTACTATTACAGTTAAGTAGATTGAATATTAATTTACAACTTCTTAATCTTTTTGAATTTCTGATCGGCAAACTCTTTGTGTGCTGAAATGTGGTGGCAGTAAAAACTCTGTACGGCAGAGGGTTTAAAACACCAATTCTCGTCCCATCATCGAAGTTAAGCAACGTCGGGTGCGACCAGTATTGGAATGTGTGACCGCCTGAGAACACTGTGTCATATTGACTTTTTGTTGTATTTATTTGAACAAAAATATTGCCTTATAATACAAAAATGTCATTTCTATTGTGGTTTTACGAAATACCTAGTTTTATTACAGTGATCGCCTTATTGCCACTCGTAAACTTATATGTTAACCAAGTCATTGTTATAAAATAATATTGCAGTAATAGGTTATTTACTTATTACTATTACCACTCTTGAATTGAAAGCAATTATAACAGAAGAATTATCACAATCCAATGTTAATTATACAATTTTATTAACAGCGGAGAAACGTGTGGAAGAGTCGACCAAAACCGTAGACCCAGCAATGATCGGAGTTCTCGTAGGCATGGCACTAATGTTTGTCATCATTTGCGTTGTCCTACGTTTGTTCAGCAAGTAAGTTCTGCATTTTCTAATAGATTTTTTCTAAAAATAAATTTAATTTAATTTAATGAACACGACAAGGAACTGTAAACTAAAAAATATTTCTGTCACATATGTATACATACAAATGTATAGAAAGTTAATTTAACTTTAACATTAATACATTAATTTTAGGCAAAGTTTGGTTAAAATTATCTATAGTGTAATTCGTATTATGGTCAAACTAATCATGTTTAATTGTTTATTTTCAGGGCGAGATGGCGGGAGAATCGGACAATTTTCAACACCCCAAATCCACGATTGATGAACGTATCACTGCTCCGAGATTCCAAATTATTGCATTCACAGGTAAAGAATATTACACTATTAAATATTAACCAAATTGCAATAAGTCGCCTCATCTTATACCTAAGAAAAATAAAACAAAATGGCAAACAAAACATAATCAGTCGGTTGGTAGTAATAACGACTATTGCTTATTCTTTAAATGAAAAGAAGGCATTGCTACATTAACGTCAAAAATTAAACCCTAGATTCTTTACGTCAAAACTACCATACCGGTTAAAGTATTGATCACAATAGAGACTTTTCTAAAGTAGCTTTAGTATCCTATGAAAGTTGGACATTCATTTATAAATCAAAACTCGAGAATGTTAGCAAAAACGTTAATTATTCTTGCAATTTTTAAAATTTACCGCACTAATTTACTCACCGAAAATTCTCAACGTTACTTTTATTCCGTCTATAGGATATTTCATAGAATTATGATAGCCTATTTTATATAGGTATTTTGGTAGTTTTTTGTATGAATCGATTGAAGATTTCGAAGAAGAAAAACGTTGTTACGAAACCATAGTACCGTACCATCAGGTAGGTCTCTTTCTAAGCCTCTCTGGCTATCTATCATTCTCAAGTTCAAGATCTGCTACCAAGTGCCTATAGGTGATGTCTGGCAGCTTCATTTGGAAGCTAATTTCTCCTCTAGGCTTAACTTATTTACCATCTTAACATCATTATTTAATATCAAATGAGCTTGTAATTATAGGCCAATATATATAAAGTATATAACATAATTTAAAATATAAAAATCTAAAACAATTTCAGGATCGTCGTGGGTCTCGGGTAAGCATGCGTCCTCCCTCGAGACAGACCAGTCAGCAAGAGTTGAGAGCCAACTCGCCCAATGCGGGTTAGTATCATTTTTATTAATCTAATAAAATTATAAAAATATTCACTGTCACCATATTCAACTTTTGATTGAAGAAGGAGATACTTTATGGAAATCCATCATTAAATATGATAGTGGAAGTTACTTAGCTTTTCCGCCTGGAAGTCCAGACACCTTTAGGGGGATCTGCAAAGTAACATCTACTATAATATATTCAACTTTATCCTTTAAACTGTCTTTCTGTGTGACACATTTTTAATTGCAACATTTTACAATATTAAGTTGTTTATTATGTTTGTCACTGACGATTTTTTTTTTATAGAAATACTTTTGCTAACCATTTCAGTTCTACTACTAGTCTACTGTTAACTTTACTTGGTTCAGCTGACA
Source organism: Antheraea mylitta (assembly GCA_014332785.1). Classification (NCBI taxonomy): domain Eukaryota; kingdom Metazoa; phylum Arthropoda; class Insecta; order Lepidoptera; family Saturniidae; genus Antheraea; species Antheraea mylitta. Next base: position 3,092,885 of record JACEII010000028.1, on the reverse strand, counting down.
TATCATTGTGTCGGCAGTTTAAAAATTATAGTTTTTGCGAGATTTGTACCCAAACATATTTGGAAATTGTATAATTTATTTCAATAATTCTCGATTAAGCCTAGCAGATAAATTTCAGTAGTATATGCGATAGCAAACTTTCTGTAGGAGTACTGAGAGGATACATCAGTGCTATTAATTACTTTCTTATGTATATAACTTATGGTTTTACTAGCACTTCCGTCTGTGCTACTAAAACCGTTGCAACTAATTAAATTATACCTTACTAATCCTAATAACTTTTACATAGAAGATTTTGATAGAATTAGTTACAAATGTGCTTCAGATTTAGATTCAGCTCTATTTAGAGGTTACATTACAACACAACACATATGGTATTTAAAATGAAGATAGAGTTTCTTTAAGACACAATCAAATCAAGTATAAGAAAAAAATCGGAATATTGCTATGTTCTTTCGATGCGGATTATTTTGTAGATATTTCTAGACTAATTATGTTTTGTCTTCCAATTGTCCTTTGCCACTCTGTTTTTAAATATATACATCCAAATGGGTAGGTGTCAGCAAGTCTCATATAAATATATAATTTTATCTTGTAAAACACAACTCAGAGAGAAACAACAAACCTAATAGACATTGGAAATATCAGAATCACAACCTTGAGCTAATAGTACAAAGGTTAACTTAAACATTTTGTTTTTAATTTTGCTTTATCATTAATATGTGTGTCTTGATATCTGCTTATAATATCTGTTTATTTTAAATTTTCAAACATATCTAAATCTCATATGTACTAGGACATCTTTCTGCAATTTTATTTTGATACACTCTTATGTCATCTACAAATCTAATTAATGTTCATGGTTTCATCTATCGACAGCACGTCATCATCAAAGCCATCAGCTACACCGAAAACCTTCAGGTTACATTAAATATATATTTTTGCTTAATGCTACTTGAAAGATTAAACTTCCGAAGCTAGAGTTATCCGCACGTCGCAGGCTTTTATTTGACTATAAACATTAATAGCTAGTCTTAGTAATATATCATTCAGAATATTCACTTAAGTATTCACTAGGAACATGTATTTAATTAGGAAGTTCTTGTAACACCAACTCTCACTACACAAACTTCATTTGATACCCAGAAAAGTATTTGCATCAAGACTATGCATGAGTTAATTCTTTTAAATTACCGATTTCTTTTCATCTATCTAAATTTAGGGAGTTGATAGTAATAACATATTTTAAACGTTAGGCTTTGCATCTTGAAAAATATCTCTAGAGATTAAAACGACGATTTGTCATCCAACTCTTGATAAGGAAAAGTAATATAAAATTGTTGAATTTGGATATGAGAATATAGCCGCATGCCATCCCCATTAATGGTACCATGCTTTAGAGCATGCTTTGAAAATCAGTCTTTTGAAGTCTGATGATAAAATGAGTTGATATTCTTACAGGTTCACGTCGTGGGTCACGAGCAAGCAGTGGACATTCCGCCACTTCGTTAAGGTCGGCTACTTTGCGTTCTCCGACAACGCCAGGACCTACGTCAGTTACCGTCGAAATTCGTGCTCCAGATGTGTGAAAGAATGGAATGTATTCGTTTCCATTTCAAAGAAAGATTAGACAAATATTATCATGAATGACATTAAATCGGAAAGTGAAATACATTTAACGCTATAAATGCTTTTATAAAACGCGAGTTAAAAGTCGACGACAAATTATATAATAAAATTCAGTCCAACATTTACAAACTTTGTGATATGATATATAATTCAATAATATTAGGCTTGTATTAAACTATTTATAAAAAAAAACGTATAGCAATAATATTGTGCACCATTATTATGTCTGTCATGGAACTCAGCCACTTAACAAAGTGCCTCGAAATTAATACAAAATTATTTATGTCTTGAATATTATCTATAAAAGGAGTTGATAAAATTACAGTAAAACATTACAAATTTATATTAATTAATTATAATCACTTTTCATAATAAAATATTAAGTCACATTTAGACGTAGAACACTGTTCAACAATATTCGAAGATTTAAGGTTAGGTGTAAGTCCATAGCTTTTTTAGCGTTAGACGGTTCGCTTTTTGGCAATTTTTGTAGGATGATAGTTTTTTAAAATGTCGATTATTAATAGGTAAGTCTTATTTGTTAATTCAGATTAACTTCTACTTCATATTTTCATTGTAAGTAAATGCTAGGATTCGTGATTCCCTGCCTTAGTAATATTCTGTAGCTTACTGATAAGCTATGTAGTAAAAAAATATTGACGGGGACCATCTCCGATTGCTGGAGTGATCTGATATTTTGAAACAATTATGGATATATTTAATAGTACAGTGGAAAACTTCGATGCCGCTTTCTCTATTATAAGACTTTTAGAATCTAGCTTTAATTAAGAGCAAAATTTATAGAATTTCTTTCCTATTAGCATTACGATGAGAGAGAATTATTAATCTACTTTCAGAATTTATTACTATTGCGTTTTTTTCATCTTTTTTCATTAACTCGTTATCTATTCTGATGTGTAAATCGGGGAAATTTACACAGTATAGTAATTCATTAAATCATTTTACCACTAACGCCAGAATAAACGTTGCAATGCGCACAACAAGATTTATTCACCTCAATTCTAGGTCTTAAAACTATTATATATAGCAGCGTTATAAAAAAATAATAAAACGTATATAAAAAAAAAAAATCGTCTCAATTAAATTGTATAGGTTATACTTCAATTAAGGGGAAGAATTGGTGTATAGCCAATACAGAGTTTATATTCCACATTCATACACTGGTCAATGCATAATATAAATAATTAAGCTATTAAAATTAAAAATTATAAAGAATTGTGCTCACATAATGAATATATGTCTAACACTGCTAGTTTATAAACATATTGGAAAATTACGCTATAATTTAATTATATTATGAAATTTTATTATAACTTATACTTCTCGAGATTGGTGTTTTATTTTGTACAATCGAAACATTACTGTATATTTCGCAAATTAAAATATTATAAATAAATAATATCTATTGAGTCTTTATAGTTATAGAAATAACAGTAATTTGTTATTTTTCTTCTCAATAATGCTGTAACTCCTGTAACAGTCTTAGAAAACGATAAAATAAATTTCAGTAAGTATGTAACTTTATTTGGTAATATGAATCTTTTACTCAAAAAACCACTAATAAGTAATTATTCATCTAAATTTTATATTTATGTTTTATTACGTCCTCTTTCGAAACTCGCCAATTCACAGTACATTCGTTCCCAAAAAGCCATCCTTTTGTTTACAATTTTTGTGCGTAAGCAAAGTTCCGAATCGATATCGATGTAATACCAGTTATTATGAGTAACTGGTTCCCATTTCACTGGTAATAGGTCAGTTCTTTGTGGAGTTGGGTCTCTGGAATAAAAAGAAATATTAAACACCAGATAGATTAGGAATTTTTGTAGGTTAGGAGTTTATAAACGTCTATGAGAGAGTAAAACAGAGAAACTAAAACTTAAACAAAGACCACCTTAGAATGTTAGTTTAAATCACAACAAATTATTGTTTAAAGAAGTAACTGCAGTTATATCATTCTGACAATTTAAATATACCTACCCAAATTTAATGAAGTTAGCCCAGATTGTTGTAAATACATCAATGATATGTTGATCTTCATTATTTATGTAGTTATAATTAACAAAATGTAATCTCAAATCAAACAAATATCCTATTTCATCACCATGAGTCGATTTTCCAGTCTTGTTGAGTTTCATATTCATGTAATTTCTATTTCCCATGTAAGTAAATAAATACAGAAACATTTTGGCACCATTTTTCAGATGTTCTTTGATGGTCCTAGTAGTGGGATAGTTCCAATTATGATCCGAAGAGAAATCTATCTCTGTTCGTATTGGATCTTCTTCATTTTCCGCGTAAAGTTATTTCAGTATATTATAGTACTCATTCAATTTACTACTATTTAGATTAAATGAATCATTGAGACCTTTAAGTATTTCAGAATCATTTCCTATATAATCGGCACCCTTCATATCAAACAAGTGTCTAGATTCATCTTCTGTATTTCCAATAAGGACAGGAATGCTCTTATAATGATTTTTAATATTTACCGGGTGTTCAGTTATGAAGCTTCGCACATTTGGAAAAACCTTCTCAACGCATGGTCTGTATGTTATATTTAATTTATTTTCTGCTCGTATTACTAGCTTTGGATTGAGGTGTGTGAGAAATGATATAGCTTTATCAAGATCAGTTGTATTATAACCAGCAGCTTGAGCAATTCGTATAGGTAGTGTTCTATCCGAACCTCTTATCGTATTAGGAAAGAATGCAGTTCCACTAGCGAGAATAATTTTACTAATGATATCGTTTTTGTTATAGTAATATTGGTAATGAGCGCTAATTGCTCCGCTGCTTTGACCGCAGACTGTTATTTTATGGGGATCGCCTCCAAATGCTTCTATATTATCATACACCCATTCCAGTGCCATCTGCTGGTCTTTTAAACCTTGATTACCAGGTATTTCTAGAGTATCGAGACAAAAGAACCCATATGGACCTCCGCGATAATTGGCAACTACAAGAATAATATCGTGCCTTACTAAAAAACGAGGGCCGTAGTAAGCTCTTCCCGCTAATCCTGTCCTTTAGTCACCTCCATATATGTAATACATCACAGGCAGGAGATTTTTCAAATAAGCAGACTTTGGAACGTAAATATTCAATGTTAGACATTGTAGCTGTCCAAATACTTTATTATTGTACTTGTTCATACTAATACATAGAACTGAATCATCGTTGGCCTCGTATATTCCCTCGAAAGCCTTCTGTGGTATAGAAGCCTGTATAGAAAACGCATTTATTTTATACTAGCTTTTGCCGACGGCCTTACTTTACTAATGTATTTTTGATTTATCCCTCGACAACATTACATTTCATTATGCCCTTTTTTGTACTACTCACAACGTCTGTACAAAATTTCACGATGATTGTTGGAATAAAGATGCAAAAGCGTAATAAACAAACAACTCACTTTCGTATTTATAATATTAGTTAGGATCAACCTAACTACTTTTATGATATGTATCAAACGTAATGCCATGCCTCTATAAAGGCAAAAAGAAAACATAGAATGCAACTTTTAACTATTTTTCTCTTTCGTTTCCTTTAGATTAATTAAATCTTGACACAGGCATATTGTCCACAAGTACTTCCCTAAGACCAATACATTGTCTGTTCTGTGTGTTTAACACCTAACACATTCAAATTATGTCATTTTCTGGCGCTCTTCCATCTTTAAGCATTATATTACCACATACTTTTCTAAGCATTCTATTTTTTATAATATAACGCTGTAGCTGACCATATGCATAATATAATATTATAACAACGAGCAGCAGAACAGCAGTGAGAGATCAGTATCAGTAGCTTATCCTTACTCGTCACAATCATACCTGCATGCAAGTTTGTATAAGCGATGATGGTCTAGCGTATTCGGACACCCATAGATCGACATAGGTTCGGATCCTAACAACTGATTCTCAATTTTCATTGAAGGAAAACATCGCGATTGAAGCATAGAATAGTGGTAGAGGTTTTTCTAAGCCCACCTAGTTAACTAACACCCTTTAGTTGAAAATTTGTTGCCAACCACCGGTTAGTGTGTTCCGGCAGCTGAACTTGAGAGCCAACCCCCTCTAAATTTAGCGGGTTTACCATCTTCGACCACACCAAAGATATGTGACTATATGAACTATACTTCAGTACTGTTATCTCAAATGAAAACAACGACATCTAGATTATAGCAAATACATATATATAATATTATTGCAAACAGCAAATATAATTATGTTTAGTTTGCTGTATCGTTCATAGGTGTCACTTATTTGTTAAAAAAATGAGGTTTTTTTTTCTCGATCTGACTACGCTATTGACCTAGGTATAAAAAAGGGATGCAGTCATAAGAACTACCTATAGAAGTGAAAACTAAAAATACACGAATAACTGTGTTCTCTTTTCATAAAAAAAATATAGTGTAAATTATTTAAATTTCATAATTTCTATTTTAAAATTAGATATTAACATTAATATTGGTTTTCACATATATTCGAAGTCTGAACAATAATGATATGCATTCTTATACAGTTGGTTAATTAGTCAAATATATAATAGGCTGCACGATCTCAATCGGTAGTTCGGCGAAGCTGTAAAGACTTTTCCAGGCCAACAGCGTTTTCATTTCGAAAAAAAAACTAATTCAATAAAAAATATCAATACAACATATATACAGGCCATTATACTACACGTTGCTAGTTAGACGCAAGTCGCGCAAGCGCAAAACAGTCGGTCACGCTCACTAGCATGTCATGACGAAAAATACCGCTCAAAACACCTAACAAAGTTTTCACTTCAAATCAATTATATAAATCTTCGTGTATAATGACGTATATAATAAGAAATTCTTTACCTACCCCAAAAGGATTCGATTTATTAACTTGAGCGTACGGTATCCCCATATACATGAAGTAGTCTCCGTCAATAGCCTCGACGCCTTTTACCAATCCCCATTTAGTTCTCACTATCGGGCCCTCTTTCACAACAAATAAGCATAACATAATAATTATTAGCAACCAATTAAATTTAAACGTTTTCATTTCGATAAGTCTCTCTAAGGTGTGAGGCGTTCATATAAATGTGTTATCGTACAGCTCAAGAACTGAAGACGTCTCACTCTACACGCACTACGTTGTAAAATTCAGCGCAGTTTAAATAAATACATGGGCATTAAGGAATATACAAATGTATTAATGTTTATTTGTAAATAGACAAGAGTAATATTAAAATACATATATACATTTGAATTACTACGCTCATTATAGACTAAATAACAATCAACTCTATGTAACAACAAGAAAACAACCGTACTAATATACATTTATTACCTTTAGCTATTCAACTGATCATTAAATTTTATATGCACGTTGTCAGGAAACATAAAAAGGACATTGGGTATCTTTTAATCATAACAAATGTACTGGTCTCGAAGGATTGGTTTGCAGTTTATATTAAAGCGAGTGGAGCCGTAAACTTAAGACAGTATATAATATTATTTGATTATTATAATACGTAATAATAAAACCGTGTATGTCGGAACAGTTATCACTTTATCAGACGGACTGGAGTCAAGTTTACACTGTTCGGTGCATGAATGACCAGAGCTCGCTGACTCAGCCTCAGGTGACGGTTCACTTTTCTTAACTGTACAGTATTTCAAAAGTTGTACACTTCAAAGTTTATCGAACGAAAATATACACCACAAAGAGAGAAAATTTCTAACTTCCTTTTTGAAGTGAAACTATTTATGCGAGGGCCTTAAAATTCTTATCTGCAATCTCGTTGTGTGACGAAAAATGGAGGTAGTAAACAATGTGTTAGGTAAAGTGATAAAACACTGGTTTTACAATGTTTTACAAGTTTTATCAAAACAAACATCGAAGTTAAGCAACGTTGGGCGTTGTTAGCACTTGCATGGTTGCCCGCCTGGGAACATCGCATAACATTTACTTTTTTAACACTTTTACATATTGTAACGTCACAGATTGTTGTATTTTTATGTTTATTGAATTATAGTTACACTTCTATCGTGTGTCTTTACGACATACACCTTTTTTAATACAAAAATTTTCGTATGTTAGATATTTCATAGCAAACAGTTGTTAAGCTGTTCTCTCATCTCTGTGGTTAGTCAGTGAATTACGTCATGCCCTTATGTTACGAAATTAAACACATTTAATTATTATTACTATCACTTTTGTTTATACAGTTGATGGTCAATTTAATTTACATGAAAATATTAATTATAGGTTTGTGTGTTATATTATTTCACGATTTTATAACGTACGAACGTTTTTTTGACGTGACAACGTCTTATAAATTGGTTTGCCGGGTGACACTTCAAGAAACTGCGTTACGCTCCGCTCACGTTATGCGCTCACAATGAGAGCGAGTGAGAGGCACGCGTCCCTTCCACTCGGGCATGGTTAGCCCGCCTAAGAGCGAGAGAGACTACTATACGAAAATTATTTTACCACTCAAAGTCGTGGTCACGTAAAACTTTCGCCCGTATACCGACTTTACAGGCAACCAATTTTTTAAGGTGATTATATAATTTTAAGGTTATTCTTTGGTAGAAGGAATAAGGATGCCGTGGGTGAGGCTGGTGGTAAATAAATGGGATTGGAATTTATGCTTATTGTGAATTTCTTAATTTCTTAGTGATTTTGTAATATCAGTTACCAGTCGTCGGTGTTATGAGGACTTACTCGTCTATTTACGTTAAGTTTAAATTGAAGTTATCGATATAACGTCCCACTAATTTAAAGTACGGAAAGATGAGAGTTTGCGAAGTATAGAGAAATAGGGAAGGAAATAAAGATTTAAAGTATTATTCAACATTTTTGACTTTGGTACATGTGAAATATGATTATAAAAAAATATGGATAAAAAAAACTTCGTTCTTGGTGTATAAAAATTGGAAATCATACATATAAACATGTTTTATGAAAGATTAAAAAGAAAGTAATAGTTTTGAAATGTAACGACTAATTGTTTAATCTTCAAAATATAGGTATTTTGGTGATCATGTACGAAAGTTATCAATATAGTTTTTAGCAGTTGGAAAATTATTAAAATACTAATTGTGTTGTTATTAATGTGATGAGTGGGTTTTTTGCCCGAAACGGTCGTTGTTTTGACGTTCTAAGCGCCTTCTTAGAGCCTTAGTTGGATAAAGTATTTTTGATGTGATTCGATTTGAGAACTGTATTTTTCCATATAAGCTTCAAAACAATAAATACTATCGGTGTATTACAAAAAGTTAAATACGTATTCAATACTTGCTTTAAAAAGGTTATGTTTTAAATGCACCACGCTCGCTGAATGTTAGCCGTCTTGCTTTTTCGTCTCGCTTTGGTTAGGTTAGGTTAGATTTGCGAAAAAAGGACAACGCGAACATGCTTCGAGCGAGTGCGGTGCATTTATTACGATTTTTTCTTAAAGTATGTATTTAATGCGTATTTAACTTTTTTGTAATAACTGTGTACTGTCCTTCGTTTATGACAATAAGTGGCACAGATAGCGCATACTCTATATCTACATGACATCGGCGGAATTGCATATCAGTTACACACGGCACCATTTATTAAAAAAAAAAAAGAAAAAATATTACATGTATATTATGATATACTTTTTTTTTTATTGAAGCACAACAAAGTGACTGCACTATGCCTGATGGTAAGCATAGTACAATCCAAAAACAGTGGCGACCACCGAGAGACAGATTATCCATCGTCAGTCGCCGCTGTCATGCCGGCCATAATGATGAAAGTCACTGGATATGTACAGGCTGATCCCGAAACGCGACGCGCAAAAGCGAGTCACTATGATGGGCTTTTTCGCCATCTACATGGTGGTTGCGACCCAGTCGGGCTGTAAAACCCTACCACCCCGCTATCGCCATTGCCTCGTTCGTTGATCAGCAGGGTGCACCACGTAAATTGTTGATTAAATTATTCAATTTATTTTCTATTTTAAATACAACAAAATCACTCTATTTACAATATTATCGCTATAAAGAACAATAAAATATGACTTTGTACGAATTACGATTACAATATAAATATTTATAAAAATACATGGTGGAAAAATGAATTTTAAGAATAAGATTTAGCTCCAAAGATTACATACTATCATGAACACTATCTAATCTAATTATAACAATTTTATAGGTAATACCAATATTACTATTATTATTTGAAATATTTTTGGCGGAATCTTAGTCTGTTTTGTAGTGAATTAAGTATTTTATTCATAATTTTGCATTATTTCACTCTATATTGTGTATATTGTTTTTTTTTGTAATATAGTTCGATTATTTAGCACAAATGAAGTGGTTGGGAAATAATGACGCATGAATTCTAAGATGCCACGAAAACTCCACAGAAAATTCCAACAGGCGGCCGCCATCTTGTTAGAACATTGTAATTATCACAAGACACTTGTTATATTATTACCTACTGACTATGGCAGTAGTAATCTAGAAGATTAGTTGCTAAAAAGTAAAGTATTAAAAAAGCTTTATAAAAAATGCTCAAGAAATATATGAACAAAATTCCATCCCAACAATTTCTCGATGTACCTATAGACGAGAACATGAGAACTGGTACAAATATAGTAAGGCAAATACACCCTCGAGCATTGAGAGCGAGTCGTGTCATATTTCAGTTGCACTCTCTCGATCGTGAACTATGGACAGCTCAACAAAAAGAGAAAAAGTCTTGAATTCTACTATTTACTCGTATATATATTGTACAATCATGTGGTTCTTTTCCAACATTCGATTATAATTTAGTACTTTAGTGCCAATATTACGAGTTTAATGCTGCTGATATGTAAGGATACTGTTCACGTACCTGCACGTAATAGGCACATCTATACTAATATTACAAAGAGGTAAACTTTGTGAGTTTGTGACGTTGTGATGTTGTGGCGTTGTAGGGGGTAATCTCAAGAACTACTGGTCTGATTTGAATAATTCTTTCAATGTTATATAGCTTATTCATCGAGAATGGTTATAGGCTATATATCATCACGCTAAGATCAATAGGAGCGGAGCACAGATGAAAAATGTTTCAAATACGGGATGTTTTTTCATTTTGAGAACTGCTGAGTGAGTGTAAGTGTATCTATTCTACGCGAACGAAGTCGCGGGCAGAGGCTAGTTATATTATAAAGAGGTAAAGTTTGTGAGGTTGAGGGGGGTAATTTCAGAAACTACTAAGCCGATTTCTATTATTCTTTTACCAATAGAAAGCCACGTAATTTATGAGTGTCATAGGGTATATATTAACCCGAAAAATGAAAAGACTTTTGTGGTAGTCGGATTTGCGAAATGGACGGAGAAAAAACGGTCGAACGAAAACGTTTCCTACGAACGCTGTCTTAACGGTGAAAGATGTATAACTGAGGTCTAGAGAAAAGCTGTAGAGCTTGATAACGCCTAGAAAAAGTCAGCACATGTCTAACTTCTATATTTCAGTCACAAAAAGTAATTTTTTTTTATAAATGTTTATCGCCCAACGAAGTGAGCACGGGTAAGCGAAAATATCATAAAAGTACTGTCGTAGCTGATGTTTGGAATATCGTAACTTAGGTATTCCAAAAATATTCTTGATAATGAAAATACCATTGAACTATAGAGAATTCGCTATAAGAATGCTGTAAAGCTTAAAGCTTGAAGAAAATACGAGTATAAAAATAAATTATCTTCATAGATGCTTAAAAAAATTTCCGATAATTTCGTAAATTATATCTAGGAAGATAAAACTAAATATATTTGGATATAAAGCGATCGGTGATTGGTGACACGTTGTCTTTAATGTACCAAGTTAACCCGGCGAGCTCTTATGTTAAACGTACAGTACACTGTATGTATTTTCAACGATTTATCTATATATGTATGTGAAACAAAGTCAGTCTAGTAACACCCTTTACGACTTAAGAACGACTGGACCGATTTCTATAATTTGTCTCTACCAGGAATAGCAGAATAAATAACTACCCAAAAAATAAAAAATAAATATGATAAAAATAAATTTTGCAAGAAAATGCATATTTATTTATTTCGCGAGCAGTTTGATTAATTTTGATGTTTTTTTTATTCGTGTATTACAAGGTTGGTCACAGAGAATCAATCTGAGTGCAAAGTAATGCAGCAAACAGTTTAACAGAAAGTAGTGCAAAAGTACTATGAGGACTTTTTCAATTTGCTTCAATAAAGCAAACGCTTTCCTGCCACGTGAATTACAATAGATTCTCGTACATTTATTGAACTTAATTCAGCTATTGATTCTGGGGGGTACGAAGTTTAGCTAGTAACCAATAAATAGAAGTCCCCCATACAAAATATTGTAAAATAAACATAATAAAGTTCCCAGTTGGGTAATATTATTTTCCCTGAACGAGTTCGTCGTGTAACGCGTACGTGACTGACACCCCGAGTGAAATAAGACATATGAATATGTCGATACGAATAAAAAAGACCTCGACGTCGATTTGCGAGCGTTCTATCGGAAATTATGCTGGTGTATTTGAGACGAGGCGTGGGGGTACGATGCGATGTGCGTACAGTTTGAAAGACCTTTGGTGTTGTTACAAAAAAGGTTAAATACGTCTTGAGTTTTGCTTTAAAAAGGTTTCATATTGAATACACCGCATTCACCCGAGGCAAGTTCGCGTTATCCTTTTTCGCAAGTCTAACCTAACCAAAGTGAGACAAAATAGCTAGATGGCGAACATTCAGCGAGCGCGATGCATTTATTACGAATCATTTTCAAAGTAAGTATTCAATACGTATTTAACTTTTTTGTAATAACACCGTTTTTGTTTATCACATTAATAGGGCGATTTATTGAATACTGGCGTCTGCCCGCGACTTCATTCCCTTCTTTTTTTTTCGAAATGACTACGCTATTTACTCAGCCAGGTCTTAATAGCTTCACCGGACTACTAAGGCGAGCGCTTAGGGCACTCAGCCGATTTTATTTTGGCAACCAGCTCAAGGATGCACGGCACACCTCGGCTTGGGCTATTGCCTGATATGTGCAATTCGCAAACTATCTGAGCTGACCTATGCTAACTATTCCTACATATATGAGTTGTTGGAACATATATGTGTACCAAGCATACATACCTCAACAACTTCTATATATATTTCGTATCAGATAATTTTCTAAACTATTTCAGTTCGATAAGGGAAAGAAACAAAACCCTTCCACTTTCATGTGTAAGCGTGTATGCGTGCACATGTGTGGGGGTGATATATGTAATGTTGCAGTGATGTAAGATTTTGTGTCACTGTATTGCACGAGCAGCGCACTCTAGGGCTTTACGCCGAGAGAGCGGATCTAGGCTTGAGTCGCTGCCGAGGGGGCCTAATCTGGTACACTTCATTCGCGTGGAATAGTTTCTTTGGGCTAACGCTAACACGTAGCGGAAGCTCTCAAGAGTAAAAAAATTTAAACATTCTTCATTCGGCTCCGCTCCTATTGGTCTTAGCATGATGATATATAGCCTATAACCATCTTCGATAATTGAGCTATATAACATTGATAGATTTTTTTGAAACCATTTATAGCTTCAGCGTGGCTCTACCACCTACAAAATTAACATATAAAAATTAATATATGTATATATATATATAAAGATTAGGTTCAGTGGACGAGTAATGTGAAATAGAATTTTCTACTCTGTGGCTGATTTTATAACGCAGTGTGTACGTACACACAAAATAGCATGGAGAACGGTATAGTAACGTTATTACAAGCAATTTGGCCCAACGTGCACAATACGTTCATATCTTGTATAGGAACGGACGTTTTGACATGCCCACAAGCTTTACTGTGAAATTAGTTTGGTTATTTGAGATAATCCATACCAATTGGACCATTTACGGTGGAGGTTAAATCATTGTAAGAAATGTTCACATAATACTAACATTTGGAGTAACAATTTCTAAGCCGGATTCTGTAGAAAAATCTGGAGGGATCTGCAAATCTTTTTTAATTTATTTCTCTCTTCAATCAATTGATATCGATCATTATCGCTGTTACATAATAGTATAGTAACAAAGCTTATTTTTCAACGTCTTTCAAAATTTCATTGAATGGGGAGTTCTTTGAATTAAAAGCGATCTGTTGAAAATTCAGCAGTTTAAAAATTTTAGGAACCTCTAGTTAAGACGAATAAATTAATACAACTATACATTTTTTTTATAGTTTGAAATTGTCTAAGTGTCGTTATTTCCTATGATTTTGTCTCATTGTTGGGATATACGGTATTTTTTTCTGGTTAAAAGGTATGTGCTTATGTGCTTTCCGTGCCTCGGACAACATGTACGCTTATTTTATGGTGAAAATGTTCAGTAGTTAAACGTAAAAGGGTAATAAATAAACAGACTCGTATTTGTATTTATAATGTTAGAATGACTAATATTATTAAGATTTCAGTATATTTTTTACTACAAATTTTTTTTTTAATATTACAATTTAATGGATTTTTTTTCAACACATTCATAAATTTCACAAAACTCACCCCCTTACTAATAACTTAGATTATTTACCTCGGAATTTATGTCCGTAGAAGGGTTATCTATGGTGGGATGAACGAAATTTATACATCCGCCCTCCCTGGCCGTTGGGCGGAATTCGATATCCTATACGAATAGATAGCTCTAAGTTATTTGTATGTTGATTAAGTCATACATGTTAGAAGTTTACTTGTATAAGTTATTCTATTTTCCTTAATACTCTATAAGTTTTAGGGATCCCCACAGTTTCACTTCACGAATCGCTGTTATAAGAATTTAAAATATACAGAACGTTTTTTTTCCTCAATCTGACTACGCTATTGTCCTAGCAAGGTCTTAACAGATTCACCGGACTACTATAGTATAAATCAATGTGATTTATTAGTTTATTAATTTGTTTGGAAGTGATGAGAGTAAGTTTCCGAAGTCAGTTTTTGGAGCAACGTTTTGCTAAGTAAATTTAATCTTACTTCTTTCACAATAATCACTATAATTTGGCTTGATTCGTTGGTTCAGTAGGTTAGAGCGTCGATATAAGCTTAAATATATAGAACAGATTACATTTATCAGCAGTCTACTAGCTGTTGAGATACCATTTATTTCATCATCAAGCACAATAAATAACTTACTAATTTAAAACTTTCACGAGAACCGTTTGAACCATCATTTAGAATGCACGCTAGCAATAATAGCTCCACTCTAGTATAGGTTTGAAAAGAGAAACAGTGTGATAAAACTATTGTATTGTGGTGCGGTTTTTCTAATGTCTGCCTGTTATACACAATATATATACCTGTAACAAGTAGATGTGTTCCGAAAGTTGTATTAGAGGGCCAGATCTCCTTTCAAGTTTAGTATTTTTTATATATTATCATTTAACCTTAAGTCTAAAAATCTAAGAATAATTATAAAAAGAACTGCTTAAACCTTCGGATCCAAAGATCGGTCTTTATCGGTCTCGGGCATACCCGAGCAAAGCCAGTATAAATATGTGTAACGTTAGCTCTTTTTTTATATCAAAGGAGGCACACGAACTGGTAAGTCACGTGATGTTAAGTGATCACCACTGTCCATAGACACTAGCGACATCAGGGACGTCGCAAGTGCGTTGCCAGCCTGTATATGGGAGAAGGGGGGGGGGGAAGGAAAGGCAAAGCAGGAAAGAGGAAGAGACGTGGGCCTCCGGCTCTCTCACTGACCGAACGAAACACAACAATGCAAGCACTGTTATTTCACGTCGGTTATCTGTGAGAGAGGTGGTAATACCCCGGAGGAGCCGACCCATTCATGCTGAAACCAAAAATAGCTTCAGCGGGGCTCTACCACCTACAGGCTCATCATCACAACGTACTTAAAATCCATCAAGTGACCTAATACTGTGATGCGTATAAACTTTATTTGTGAAATAAATATTGTGGTCTTCGCGCTGAATCGAAATAGCTGATGCCTTTGCGCTGCTTTAGATAAAATAACGATACGATTTCTGATGTTAAACATACAATATAGGATGTATCAAAAACAATGCATACTCGTACCTTGGACTGTTCCAGCTTCTGTTGAGATCCATCGACACAGAATCAGGTTCCCACAAAACTAAAAATACATAGCGATGATGATATATTCTGGATGCGTAATTGTTTTGTAGATACACGATTCTGGCACTCCAATACTTAAGGAGTAAGTATCAAATGACAGCTACTGCCTATAATGAAACAAATATTTATTAGCGTTAGCTTCAGAATTTCACAATATAACTTTTAGGTTTCCGAGTAGCAGGGAGCCAACAATATTGTTTCGGGGGTGCATGCTAAGCCTGATGTCAGCTGATGTGTCTCCAGATACCACGACAAGACTAGAGGGGAATTAGTTTTCAAGTCCAGGAGAATAGCGACATATACGGGTAAAGGGCATAATGGTTCGGGTCGTCCGGGGTAGTACCACCCTCTCACAGAAAATCGACGTGAACTAACAGTGTTTGCATTGTTGCGTTTTGTTCGGTCAGTGAGACGGCGATTCCTCTGGTGTTGCAGGGGGCCTATGTTCGGTGGTATCACTTAAGACCAGGTGACCCACCTATTCGTTTGCTTCCTATGATATAAAAAAGCCACACGACCTTGCAAAAAAAATCTCTATACTCATTTCAGCTTAACTTTATATCTGGGAGTACCTACCATTTAATATCTTATTGCTATAATCTATTCGTAAGAGTAAGCGGCACATACAATAGAAAAGAAAATATATATGCCAATAACATTTCTATAATATTAAGTAAGAAACAGTCATATTGTCTATCTGTTCACCCGATTAGGCCTCCCACGGCAGCGGCTGAAGCCTAGGTTCGATCCCTCGGTAGGGAGCCCTTGAGTGCGTTGCTTGCGCGATACGGTGACACACAAATATACATCACTGCTACAACACTACACGATCGCCCCCACATACGTGCGCGGCTACACGCTTACACATGAAAGTGGAAGGGTTTACTTTTAGAACTGAAAAAGTCTCAATTTTCCGACAATAAATATATGGAGGAGTTGTTGAGGCGTGTATGCTTGATACACATATACGTTTCAACAACTCATACATATATGAATAGTTAGCTAGGTTAGCTAGATAAGTCGCGATTTTGCATGTAACAGGCAACAGCCATGCCGAGGTGTGCCGTGCACCCTTGAGCTGGTTGCCAAAATAAAATCGGCTGAGTGCCTTAAGCGCTCGCCTTAATAGTTCGGTGAAGCTGTTAAGACCTTGCTGTGTCAATAGCGTAGCCATTTCGAAAAAAAAATCTATCTGTTCTTGTAGCATATATATTTAAAACTAAAAACAAAAACTATTAATTCTATTTGAGGCTAGAGCAACCCATATATTCTTATTGTCTGGATAGCTAATACGATACACGAAGAACACTAGTCATAGTGACTCGATCAACTAGTACAGAACAAGTTACCTACTAGTAGACATGAAAAAGGGAACAATTCGTGAAACTTTCGTCCTTAATCTGAATGCACCAGTACAACGAATAAGCTCTCTAGAAACTGTGTAAAGCCAGAAACTTTGTATAGGAGCAGATTTAATTATTGCTCTCAAAGATCAAAGTGAACGAGGAAGTAACTTTACACCGTCATACAAAAGGAAAACATATCTGACGCATACTATTTGTTTTCGAAGACACTCCAAAAATTAGATTTAATAACCAATATAATTAGAATTTAACGAATACACCACAAAATTATTAGTAGTAGTCCGGTGAAGCTGTTAAGATCTTGCCAGGTCAATAGGGTAATCTGTTCGAGAAAAAAAATGTCTGCTTTGCAATAAGCTTTAGATATTAAAGTGTTCAGAAAATATTAAACTTTTTTATTTTATTAATTTATAATTAATTGATTTAATAATTAATTTTATTTACACTAAATATATTTGCATACAGTTTAGATCATTTTGTGTATTCATTTTTTTATATTTATATTACATATAAAATATTATTTCTTCACAATATTGGTGGTTTACTGCAAAACAAATTACTTATTAAATTACAAACTAAAACAAAACTATACATTTCTTCATAAGATAAAAACATACAATTATCTTATTTATGTCATTCTTAATTTTTTGAATATTAATTATTATTTTAGGTACTAGACAAATTTTAAATTCAATACTAACGGTACAATGTGGTACCAATAAAACCATGGAATGCATCGTGGCCCGCTTATTTCTTAAAATCGAAATTTGAAAATATCTAGAATGTAATTAAAATTTGTACTATGATATTTACATACAGATATTTAAAGGAAGGCACGGCTTTTTAGGTATGCTATTTTTAGATCTTGTTTTGTGTATACCTTACTCGTTACGACAACGTTTCTATGTGCCAGGATTCTGAACTATTACATATATTTTCTCGTTACTTGAAAATAGTATAATTAAAAGACTTAGGTCTTTCTCATCAAGTCCTAACAAGTATAAAAAATAAAAGACTGAACAATATTCTGATAGTAACAACTTTTATAAGATCATAACTGTCGAGAGAATGTTCTCACCTCATTGTCGATGAGAAATGAATTGTCACCTTAGTAGTGGTATGAGAGGGTGTAGCATTAACAAGCCTTTGTGATACCGTACGTACCTGGAAGTAGTTACTTTGTTAGAACTTTGTGTCCTGTTTTTATAACGCTCATTTTGTTGTTCTCGGTTTTCGTAACCTGTTTGGATTAACAAAATCTCGTTAGCTCTGGGAGCTTATTAGGGTAATTTTTGTCCAATTTAAATTTGGCTGTTTGAGTTAGTTGTCTGTACTACATGTGTTAGCTTGATTACTGAATATATTTAATATTGTTAACAGATTAAAATATTTTGTTACGAGCTGTACGGTCTCGTACTTATTATTTGCGCATAAGTGCATTAAAATTATAATTTTTAAATATTTTAAATATTTGAATTGTTAGTCGCGTTCAAGCACTCAATTATACTGCACTAAAAGACGTAGTAAATAAACTAATTGAGATCGAAGTAAGAGCTTAATTCCCACAAACGGGTATCCCAAAAATATATGTAAGGTAAGAACTTGCTCCTCATCCGTATACAGATATTATTGCATATTTATTTCCTGATATTTATAATATGAAATCTATATCAATATTGTAAAATTTACAAGATTTGTATTTTTTTTTTTTGTAGCCGTTAAATGAATGTAATTATTTTTGTGTATATATTGCATATAAAAGATGATTATGAATGATATTTGTATTTAATAAATAGAAATGTTTATTAGGTAAACGATTATCATTTCTTTGAAAAAAAAAATCGTTTTTTTATATTATACCATATCTATTTCGTGTCATAAACTATATATATATATATATACTTTTACGCATATAACCTGTACAAAATAATCGCGATGTTTTATTTGGTTTTATCTTTTCAGTGCTCAATAGAAAATTAATATATTCACATCTTTTTCATTTCTGAAAAAAAAAGCTTTTTGTTTCTAATATTTTAAATACATTTTTGACATATTGCGAGAGTTTCCTCACTCTGTAATGCGCATTTCAACACGGAATAATTTATTTATTAGCTCGTAATAATTCCGACCAATTGAATTCTTCGTCGGTAATCGAGTTTTACATTTTGCTATCTCGATGTTAGCCGAGTTCAAGTAGCGCTGAGCGACGTTTCGGCCAACTTCCTACTCGTTGTTCGTGTCGCTCAACCGAGTCGCTGTGCGGTCGCACGGTATTACAAACCGCATCGCTCTAACTCCATGCACTGTTGTAATACAATCGTACTTGCATTAATGTTAACGTATTCTATACCATTATTCTTACATTAATAAAGGATTAATTTATTTTTAGCATGCAATCTTCGAGATTATTGCTGCCGTTGTCATCTTGTAAAAATATTACAAGATTCCGATAATTTCAATGGTCTAGCAAGGGGGCTACCGAGAGAATTTTTATGGTATCTCATTATTCATATTCAATGGTATTATTTCCTATCGATATTACTTATGCATAATAACTAAAGTCTATTACGTAAAATGCCACCAATATTATAAAATACTAGCGGGTCAGGCCGAGGTTGTCCTGCCTTGATACTACAAAAAAAATTTAAAATTCAACCGCAGCGCCACCTACTGGGTCCAATTATGAATCTAAACCATTCTCAAATCTACTGTAACACGCACACAAAATTTCATAAAAATCGGTCTAGCCGTTTAGGAGGAGTTTAGTGACATACACACGTACAGAAGAAATTTATATATAAAGACAGAGTGAAATAATACGATGTCATGAATAAAATAAAAAAGCTAAGACTAAGATCCCGCCAAAAACTCAATAAAGGAGTTGAGAGGAGTGTATTTTAGTTTTTTTTATAATCATCTACAATATCGATATTCGAGAACAAATCTAGGGGCGCGAAATTGGTTTTAGTAGGAATTTAGGCTTTATGGGAATTCTAGAAATTTCGTTTCATAAATTAACCTAAAGATTATCATTAAACGTTGAATCATGAGTGTTAATTTTTGATATAACTTTGTAAATTATGATAATTAGACTAATAACAGTACAATACATTATTTTCCTTTTATATAAACATAATTATTATTGGTCGTTATGTAAATTAAATTCAATAAAGAATATACAGAAAAAGTTACTTGATAATCTTAAAAAGGACTCATATGGTTTGATTCTGTATACCGGTTTGTCTCATATATACAACGAGGATACATTTAGAGCAGAAGATTTGTGTATAGACTTTATCAGAATATTAACCAAAAAAAATATCGTTTTGTTGCAATTAATTTCACTCAGTAGACACTATTTTACCATTTTCGTTAGTTCATAACTCAAAGATAGTGTCTCTATCGAGTACTAATTTTGCATTTTATTTGTACCACACTCATATTGTGTTAATGGCGATTAAAGGGATACATTGTCGTATAATAATAAAAGTACCTGGACGACCGAGCCTAGCTCGGTTCTTTAAAAAAATATTTTTGAATTAAAAGAAACTGTTAGGTTTGCTTCACACAATTATCATTTTTTTATCAAATATATACTCTCTTTTACTGTCACTCGATTTCCATCTGAGCTATTTTTGTTTTGACAGCGTCGGCGAAATTTACCTATATATTCTAGCTATATTTTTTCACTGCCTGAAAAACTCAGTTCACAAGTTTTCTATGAATGGAATCTAGCTAAATCGATTTATCGTACCCGAAACCACCTTCATACTAAGTTTCACAGAAATAGATGACTCCGCTTTCGAGATCCTGAATATATACAAATATAAAAATATACAAGAATTGCTCGTTTAAAAGTATTAGATATCATCTAAACAAAACAAATATATTCCTAAATCGATGCAGTAGTTCAGAAGTCAACTCTGACATAGGCATCAACGCATATATGTATATAGGTGTATAGTATTAATAGTATCTATACAATATAGATAAGGGTATATGGGTAAGGTATCTTATTAAAAAAAGGTACTCAAACTCTACATAAAACCTGATATTAAAGTTATACTACTTTTAATGCGTCATCAGAAACGAGTTATTACGAGTTAATTTTTAACTCATTTAA
Source organism: Antheraea mylitta (assembly GCA_014332785.1). Taxonomy (NCBI): domain Eukaryota; kingdom Metazoa; phylum Arthropoda; class Insecta; order Lepidoptera; family Saturniidae; genus Antheraea; species Antheraea mylitta. The sequence goes on along the minus strand of JACEII010000028.1, from coordinate 3,071,627 downwards.
GTTACTTTCATATGTATAATCATATTCTTTTTATATTCACGCCAAAGAAGAATAATATCTAACATAGAAATATTGTTTTTAGTTATCTTAAATTCGTTATTAATATTATTTTCTTTAAATGAAATGCAATGGCATGAATTTCTCCAGCCACTCTTATCAAAATTATAAGATCCTATATTCTGTACTGCTAAGCACAACTAATAAACATAACTAATATTGTTTGTTTAAAATATTGTAGTTCAGAGCTTATCCAATTTTAGTTTAAAGTGAAAAAGTTAATAATAAAAAAGTCGGACTTCATGCAAATAAAATAGTTATTATTTTGAATATGACTAGGTAACAAATCATATTTGTATCATTGAAATAACCATAAGATTAGTTTTAAAGTTTCTAAATTGAAGGCCCAATAATTTCCATATAACTTTGAAGTAGAGAGAAAAGAAACACAAACAAAAATACCTTTTTTAGTAAATGTGTTCAAAAAGGTCACCAAAGGTACTAATGCAGTGACCTTAACCGCATTACGTCCACATTCTACGCTTGAAAGCGGCAACGTTAAGAGCTGAAAGAGCCAAGAGACCATTACTTGAGGACCCCTGACACCGTGAAAGGGACTGTGACGTAACAGTCGTACACGAGGGCACCGCAAAAAGTGTGAACCTTGTGTAAAGGTTTCAAAGCGCTGACTTTAACAGTGGCTTTTATATTTCTTTGTTGAAATATAAGGTAGATATATGTAGTTTGCAAAAAGGGTATATTACGTTGTACGTCGCGAAGGATTTATAATGTGCCTTGGGATTTTATGTGTTTCGTGTCATATATCTTCTTAGAATGATTTAAGTATACTAAACACTGGTTGGAATAGAACGAATCAAATGCCGTGGAACTTCAATTTCTGCGCCCAACGGATAGCAATGAGAGACTAATCTTAGGAAATATTTAAAATAATTTATATATAGCATCTAATAGAAAATGTTGATAACGAAAAAATTCAAAGCGATAATAGTATTATGGTAATTGACTAGAAAATCGTCTGAATCAATTTGAATGCAAATGCAATTTGGATTTGGATGCAAATTAAAAAAATGGTGACAATTGAGAGACACAATCAAACAATAATTATATTCTATGGCGCTCTAGAAACTTCTAGGTAGCTGAATACATAACGGATATTCCAAAACACAACAAATTAAAATACAGTCACCAAGTCAGGTTAATTGCCATATGACGGGAGCCAACAGGTAGAGTGCAAATCTCCTATAACCGACTTGTAAGCATAACAATATGGCAAATATGCTAGTGGTGCAAGATAATTACAATACAGTCAGACACAATTACTATAGGAAGGACCACTTGGAAACTACAAAGAACACTATAAATCAGAAATGTCTGTGAAGAAAAAATCGTGTTAAAAGCATAGCCTATATAGTGGAGTTATCTCTAATGGTCGCCGCTGACGATTAGTCACCAAACACCTTAAGTCAGGTTTTAGTAAATCCACTTGAAAATTCCTCTCTATGTTTACCGTATCAACGTCCTAAAGCACTAAACAACAATTCCATATGAGTAGAAGTGATAACCTACGCAGCCTAAATATTCCAAGAAGACGATTCCTTGAAAATGGTTAAACAATAGTCAATATAATGTTTTTTTTTTATTGAAGCACGACATAGTGTCTGCACTATGTCTGAGGTTAAGCATAGTACAATCCAAAAACATCGGCAACTTTTTTTTTTTTTTCTCGAACTGACTACGCTATTGACCTAGCAAGGTCTTAACAGCTTCACCGGACTACTAAGGCGAGCGCTTAAGGCACTCAGCCGATTTTATATTGGCAACCAGCTCAAGGGTGCACGGCACACCTCGGCTTGGCTGTTGCCCGTTGCATGCAAAATCGCGACCTATCTTAGCTAACCTAGCTAACTATTCATATATGTTTGAGCTGTCGAGACGCATATGAGTACCAGCATATCCGCCCCGACAACCCCTCCATATATTTTTATCGGAAAAATTTGGAGAGTTTTTCAGTTCGATAAGGGAAAAAATCTTTCACAAAATAACCCTTCCACAAAGATGTGTAGCTTGTAGGCGTGCACGTGTGTGGAGGTGATCGTGTAGTGTTGTAGCAGTGATGTATGGGTGTGTCACCGTATCGCGCAAGCAACGCACTCAAGGGCTCCCTACCGAGGGATCGAACCTAGGCTTGAGCCCCTGCCGTGGGAGGCCTAATCGGGTGTGCGGGAGCGAAGTTAACCTCCAAACCGCGGCGGCGCAATCTGTGGTTACGCGGGCGTGGGCGTGAGCACGCTCTGTTACGAGGGACAGGCTGGTACTGATCGTTCGCTGACGTTATATCGTCGGGAGGGTCGGTAAAAATGTGTCGCGGACGTCTTTTATAACGCCCAGCGTTGGGCACGGGTTCGTATTTCGCGGCGGATACCACTAACGGGCTGGACATCGGCAACCACCGAGAGACAGATTATCCATCGCCGGTCGCCGCTGTCATGCCAGCCATAATGACGAAAGTCACCCGGTACTGGATGTGCACAGGCTGATCCCGAAACGTGACGCGCAGAAGCGAGTCACTATGACGGGCTTTTTCGCCATGTACATGGTGGTTGCGACCCAGTCGGGCTGTAAAACCCTACCACCCCGCTTTCGCCATTGCCTCGTTCGTTATTCAGCGGGGTGCACCACGTGCAGGTGAGGTTGGCTTGTGTGTCTCAAGTCTTAAGATGTTACTCGACACCCCTTACACCCTAATGTAGCTATTATATATATATATATATAACATATATATTATATAGCTATTATAGTATAGTAATGTTAGCTACTGTTCTGTATTGTAACCGTGGAGCACGGTGGCAAGGACAATTAGACCATAATTTGCCACATGACGAAAGAAATTCAATTAGTGTAAGAACGAAGCCGCTCAACCAGGAAGAGATGGGATTTTAACAAGATTTAGCTGAAAGCGTGTAAGAAAGGTTACTAGAAGGCAACACGAAGATGTTATCTAGTAATATTTAAATTTATAGGTTATAATATATAGTTTTGGAAAAGTAAAACTGTAATGAGCGAATTCCAGAGGACTCGACGTTCTAATGTGTCGAGTTTTATGTGAAAAAAAAATGGCGAGGATAGTAGTAGTCTGTTACAGCTTTTTGCTAATTTTGTGAATGAGTTTAAATTTATAGGTAGCCTAAATCTATGCTTAGGGATAATTACCGTGTCACACCATATTCTCCCTTACAACATAAGCTGATTTTAGTGTAAAATTACCCATAATGTATATAATTTATGGCCTTCGCTGATTTATAGTTTATTGATTTGTTTAGGAGTTATGACAGTAAGTTTCTGAACTCAGTTTTTGGAGCAACGTTTTGTTATATATGTAACTTACTATTTTTATAATAATCATTATAATTTAGCTTAAAAACAAAATAATGTGCTAACAACTATAAGTTCTATATATAGGACTAGCAGCTACCTACCTAGCTACCTACGACTCTAAGGGATTATGCAACGCATGCGTATATCGCCTTCAAATATTTTTTTCAAAGTGAGTTGTTATTTGTCATTATATTATGGCCAATTTAATTATTACTCTATGTGTTATAAACTATATTATTGTAAAGTTTCATCAAAATCTTTCAGGTATTTTTTGTGTAAACTGTAAAAGAGTAATAATCATCAGTCCATTTCCACAAAGTTCTTTTTGGTAACACTAAGACAATCACATAATGTCTTAATTTTAATTATTATATCTATATATCGTTGATAACACTAGTTCTTATGACTTTCCTTTTTGGTGTCATGGCGGTGCTTTTTTTTTCGAAGTATCTACGCTCTTGACTCAGCAAGGTCTTAACAGCTTCACCGGACTACTAAGGGTCATGGCGGTGCCATAGACATACTCAAACTGATAAATGTCTTTACTGAAGATAGATATTAAGGCCCCAAGGAACTTTGTCATTTCATACAAATTAAGGTGAATTCATTATAGCCTTGATAACTTTATTTTGGAATCTTTGAAATAAAAAGTCATCAATCTATCTGCTATGTACCCATATCTGTATATCCCTACTAATAGTATAAATGCGAGTGTTTTTGTTTGTTACAATTTAACTACTCAAGAGACCATCATAAAATTTTGCATTCATCCCGTGACATATAACGGATACAAGAAAATGCATAGGGAGTCTTGCATCTAGAAGATAAGTAATTTATTTATTTATTAATAAATCAATTTATCGCAAGTGAAGTTGCGGCAAAAGCTAGTAAGCGCACATATAAAAAAAACCAAAATCAAAATGTCCTTCATTCAATTTAGGCCATGAGAAACCTGTTATGAAAGTCCAAGCTACCACCGGTTCGGAAAACAAACCAGTCATCGAGAAGAACCGGCAAGAAATTCGATCTGGTTAATATGTTCATGTTACATATTTTCAAAAACCATAAATAGTTACAAAGTTTTTAGTGGATGCACAGAGAGGAGCGTCATTTTCAGACATCACAATCGTTCACATACTGGTTCATCCTATAATAGCCTTTAGATATTAAACCCTATTGACATAGCTCTTGAACTCACTGTCCGTCAAATCGGTAACCTGTTTGGGATTTTGTTATAAAACCTAACACTGTTACCTAAAAAACTGTTATTGGACTTCGTGAGCCTGAAGCATGGAATGACCAAGGCTGACATAGCTAACATGGCTGACCAAGAATGTCATAGGCTCAGGAACTATTTTGTAGACAATATGAAATACATATTTCTGATATCTAATAGTTTTATTCCATGCTGCAAAGAAATTCGAGCCAATATTTGCATTGATAAAATGGCAATATTATTTAGTTATTTGCAGGTGACAATATCATATTACTAATATACTCCGAGTATCGAGATTATGATGTGAAATTAGATGGAGATTGGATTTTGGATTATGGACGAAATGAAGCCGAGAATGTATGGGCCTAACATGAAAGGGTAATATCGCATTCATTGAACACGAGATCAAGCTTTCCGAGATGTCGCTTCGCGGATAATGTGTTTTTAAATAAATTATGTTATGTACTATACAATGTGAAGGTATCAGCGCTTTCTTTAATAGATTAAGAAGCTTTCTATAAAACTAAATATCCACGTATATTAATTTAGTGTTGATATCATGGTACAAAATAGGTTAGTTCATAATGAAATAAATAATAATTAATAAGGTAATATTTGCATATAAATTTCTTCTATATGTGTGTATGTCACTGTACTTCTCCGAAACAGCTGGACCGATTTTAATGAAATTTTGTGTGTGTGTTCCAGTGGATCCGAGAATGGTTTGAATTTACAATTGGACCCGGTAGGAGGCGCTACGATTGACTCTAGGATTCTTTATATTACCGAGACAGAACAACGTTCGTCCGGCCTGCTAGTAATAATATAAAATTAAAGTTCATAATAAAAGTATTGTCGAGTCTTGTAACTTAATAATACAAAGGTTTATAGTATATATCTAATACCTTTAAACGAGCAATTCTTGTATATTTTTATATATTCAGAATCTCGGAAACGGTGTCATCTATTTCCGTGGAACTTAGTACGTAGTTAGTTTCGGAGACGATAAATCGAACTAGGTAGATTTTATTCATAGAAAACGTTTTTCAACCGAGTTTTTAGGCAATGAAAAAATATAACTAGAATATAAAGGTAAATTTCGCTGCCGCTGTCAAAACAAAAATAGCTCAGATGGAAATCGGTTGCTTCGAAAATCCGTGTAACCCCAATTCGAATCCGAGTGACTGCAGAATATATTTTTTTTATACTTTTTCATTTTGTAAAAAAGATGTTAAATTGATGAGGCGGAACTAACAGTTTATTTTAATTTAAAATGGTTTTAAAAAAACCGAGCTAGGCTCGGTTGCCCAGGTACTTCTGTATAATACATCATAAAATACATTAAAAAAAAATATTAATATGGACAATTAGACTGTAGACAATAGACAAATAAATAAAATTTTTGTCAATATATTTGTGTTCATTTTGCAAACTTGTAATGCATTCCACGTGTAAGAATGATAAGCAAAAGCTTACTTTAACAAATATTGTCACGTTCCCTGTCACTCGTATACAGACGTTTAAGTGTCTTCTACATGACAATCTAGTTTCGTAAGTACAACAACTAACTCGATTTTACATAACGTACCAAGAATTGGGGGAAATAAGCTAGACAGGCGCATAAAAAATGTACAAGGGGCATCATTTCGGGCAATATTCCACGCATCTCGTATTCCAAACGCGTGAATAGAATATGCTTCAAGTTGAATACGCCAATTCGATACGATATTTACGTGCTAAGGGACAACGTGTACTGGTTTTAATGATAAAAACTAACCATACCTTCTAAACCTTTTTCTAAAATTAATTTATGTTGATAATTTCTATATTTAATTACATGCATAAAGTTAATTTATAGATTATGTACTTTTTTTAAACACCCATGTGTTAAAAAACCATATTGCTTGATATGTATTTCATCGTTTACTTTCCTTCTATAATTATTTTACGTTTTTTATATCATATTTCACTGTAATTTCACTAAAAGCTCTGAATTGTGTATTGCATTAAAAAATTGTTGTATTCATAGAAAAAGTTAAGAAGCAATGTTACTCTCTTTCTTTCTATAATTATAGAAAACGGATACTTTGTTTTGTAGCAATAAATACCAACACTTACTACAAATGCTTAGCTTATTACCGATTTTATCAACTCATCAGATTTGTTCAAAAAATTAATCTTCTAAAACTCACGTTTGCTTTATCTTCAATCTGCTGCGAGTAAGATTAAGTATAAATTAATATTACTTCATATACTGTATTATAATACCACCCAAAAAAGAAACGACACATCTGCCCTTTCTCAAGATACTGAGTTTTATATAATCAGAATGAGGAAAAAATATACCTAACAATATTTTTAAAGTTATTTCTTTTTTCCATCCTCCTTAATTAAACTTTTGTCCATCAATTGCCATGTCACATTACAGCCGGCCGCGGAGTAGGGATAAAGAGAATGGCACTCGCCAGAGTAACCAAAGCAAAATATGGATCATCTGAATGATTGCATTTATTATATATTCCGTACTCTAATACGCAAATTAAAATGTAAGTGTATAGTTAAATATCTTGTCTACTATTGATTTCCCATTATTATTCCCACTTTCCAATTATTAAGTTAAGATTAAAAACGCAATTTTAATATCCTAAATTGAATAATCTCCCTTAAATTTTCAGATAAATATCTATAATCCGAATAAAAATTTCAATGGCATCGTAGTTTCATAAACAACACACTGTTGTTTTTATCTTCGATTTTTATTCGAGATAATCTACAAAAACGGTTGAGATTCAGTTTAAGACGCACTCAATCAATTTATACCTACATAGATGCTTAAATATATGATCAAATCAGTTTTTCAACAATAACCAATTCTATCACCAATCGATTCATTCTTGTTTCATTAAAGTTGGTTCGGTCAATCAAAAATTGATGTAATTTTAATGACAACGCGACTTAAGTACGAGAGAAAAGTAGATAGTAATTAGACTTAATATATTAAGAAGACTTTATTAATAAAAAATTAAATAAATCAAAAAAACGTAATTGATTTATTTCGAATCGTCTAGTGTACATCGCGCCTTACAATACAACGCACGCCAATGACGAATGAACTGGGAAGATGGATCGACAACTTTGATAAACGACTTCGTTTGACGTCCGCACGCATGACGTATTGTTACCATTTCAGCGTAATGTATTTACAAATTAATGATATTTCGTATTCTCATCTGAATTATATTATTGATAATTCAATAGCATTGTGTACGTACTATAACATTGAATTTATAGTAACAATTGAATTTTAGAATACTAAAATGTATTCATAGATCCTCGACTGATAATATTTATATATATGCTGACAATTTCATTGATTTTAATCAGGTGTTACAAATCTATACTAATATATAAAGCTAAAGAGTTTGTTTGTTTGTTTGTTTGTTTGGTTGAACGCGATAATCTCAAGAACTACAGATCTGATTTGAAAGTTTCTTTTAGTGTTAGATAGTTCATTTATCGAGGATGGCTATAGGCTACATATCATAACGTTTAAACCAATAGGAGCTGAGCACTAATGAAGAATGTCTCAAAATCGGGCTATTTTGGAAGCTTTCGATGCGTGTTAATGTCAGTACTATATGCGTTGCCATGGTAACGCGATAACAATCTCTCGCAAATATTTTCATGGTTTATTTTGTGTTCCTATTAAAACAGTTAATTCTACGTAATTTTTGTTTCCAATTTTTAATTATACGTGGTACGTTTATATCGCAAACATTTCAAAAGTTTATTTTGTGTCGCAATTCAAAAAGTTTAGTAGTAATAATATTCATCCATTAAGATAGTCAAAGGAATTAATCCATACTGCCAATTCTAAAGTAGTTAATATAGGTAGTTTTTTTCTATATCCAAGATAATGTAAAGGTATAAGCGCCAAATCCTCTATGTAATATTTCGTAAATTTTTATCTTCTTAATTTTCAAGACAACAGAATTCATGCTTCGCGGTATTATTTATCTTTCATTTCATTTATGCACAATAAACGAACCATATTACATAAAACTCTACCAATTTAACACAATATACAGATAAGTAAGACAAGATTATGAATAAAATATAAAATCCACTACATGACAGACTAAAATCCCGCCAAAAACTCCTCAAATACTTTATTCTACGTTAGTTTTGTACCCAATTTTTGATTTGTGATATATTACGTATAATAAAAGTAAAGTGAGTGTATTTTATATTAAAAATATCCGTGATGCTACAAATATCAACATTTTTTTTTAATTCTGTGGATATGTCTGTTTTTTTTTATTTGTTACGGGTAATCTCCGAAACGGCTGGACTTATTTGAACGGTTTTTTTTTTCTTAGAAATGACTACGCTATTGATCTAGCAAGGTCTTAATAGCTTCACCGGACTACAAGTGATATTTGAACGGGAATTTTACGGACAAATAAGTAACTAATTAGCTGTTTTATTTTAAGCTAGCGGGTTCAGCAGACGTTGCCCGCCCTGATAATAAGACAAACTATACCTATACCTTGCCCAATAATCATTTTATATATTGGTGAAAACGGCATGAAGATTCGTAGACATATAGACAGACGTGGAACAGGACTTTTTCTTACACTATGTAGTGATAAGCTATTATCCGTGCCTTCGTCCATGTGAAATTAATCAAAAATATGTTGTTCACTGTAAACATACACGAGCTGTACTGGACTCCAAGATTTTTTTATACCAAAAGGCAGCAAACAGGCTGACGGCCCACCTGATGGTAAGTGGTTAACGTCGCCTATGAACAACTGTAACACCAAGGGTATCGCTGTTGTAATTGAAAGTCATATGTTTATATGTGATTTAAATTATAGCAAGGTATGATAATAACTTAATTATATCGACACTATGGACATATTATATCTATATAATAAAAGATTTAACACATATTGTTCGAAAATGTATAGCTTAATATTTTCATTACTTTCTTATATAGTGTAAGTGGGCACTAAGGGTCATATATAGCAGTTTATAGTTCCAGTTATGTGGCTGATGATAAATCTCTTCCCATTCGATTCAGTATTCGTATTCACATATATAATGTACAAGTACATGTTACCTGTTACAGTAGATGATGTGCGTGTGATACTTACAAATATTTTTGAAAGAGTATTATTGTAATTTACACTAGATATCTGATCAAAATTTTACATTTATTTAATATATTTAAAAAAAAAACGCGTGCGGAGCCGCGGGCAACAGCTAGTATTAATATAAATTGCCAGTAAAATATATTCAATTCCTATGTTTTAAAGTGATTCTTGAAGTTTCAATCACATTTGAAAATTTATTGTTACGTTTTATAGAATTATTTAGTGAAGAAGATACTATTTAACTTCATGATATGATCTTTTGGTGTTGGACAATTTCCATATAAATTGTTAGTCAAAGACATAAGCTAAGCGAGAACAAAGTAATAATGCAATCGGAATGTTTTGAGAGGAGAGAACACAAATCTTTTCCGATTGAGTTAAAACTTTGTAAATTTTTTATTGAGACTTACGTAAAGTATTGCGTGTGAGTCAGACCTCTACTCCCGCTGCATAGGTATATAGCGCACAGCGTGGTATTCTTAGCTTTTTATTTATTACAGTACAATATAGTTCGTTTGGTTCTCCATGGTGACATGCGTGACTACTCTCTCTGATTTAAAAAAGGCATCCTATCTAATACCATCAACTGACAATAGATAGCGCGCAAAACGTACTTACGAATGAGTTCAAGCAACATATTATACTATATTGGAAGAACATATATAAAATAATTAGAAATCAAAAATCAAAATCAAAAAATACGTTCTTCAGGCCCTAATAAGGCGCTTATGAACGTTAAAAACTACCACCGGTTCGGGAAACGACCCAGCCATCGTGAAGAAACCGGCAAGAAACTCGGTCGGGTACATTTTTTTTTTGTACATATATTTCCAATACATCATACAATAACTAATAGTGGATGCACGGAGAGGAGTCAATTCCGGACATCACTATCGTTTACATACTGATCCACTCTATAATATACTTTAGACACTAACACGTGGCGGTTAAATTTGCAGTCGGGCAAATCAGTAACATGTTTTGGGACTTTATTGTAAAACCGTATTGGGAGTTTATTGTAAAACCTAACACTATTACCAAAGAAACTATTACTGGTTTTGCTAAGTCTGAAATCTAAATTAAACATATCTAGGTAACATATTTGATTTTCTCAGGAGATTAATGTAATTCTCACGTGAACAAATTCACGGGCACTAACTAGTGTGATAATAAAAATACACGGGTCAGATCTCCATTAAATTATTCGTCCATAATGTTGATTTCGATATAATAATATGTATATTTGAAAAGATGTTGATGCCGTCATGATATGGTACATTTAATATATCACTGTTATTTTTCACATGAAATGAAAAATAACTAATATAAATGCTAATAATTAATCTATGTTACAGCTATTTTGAGAGAATTTAATTGTAGTATAAAAAATGATTTATTTATTGAAATGATATTTGATAATTTTCCTATAGCGTTCTGAATTAAAAATGTGAATTATAATTCACAATTCTGTTATATATTAGGTTATATTTTAAAAAAGGTCGCTCTGGAGGTGGTTCTTTGTATAAGTAACAGAAAAAAATACAAAAATAAGTTATATCAGATAGCCTCAATACTTTAAGAAACGGAAATGAATGCAGCCACGATGTGCTGGTAATATTTAAATATAGCAGGTTTTTATTTATTACCTGTGAAATAGCGTTAATAAAAATAATTTCACTGTAATATAGTGATACCGAAATAGTTTTAATTTTCATACCTAATGCCTGTGTGAACATATGTGTCTATAATGATTGATTACGTACTCACGATTATACAACAAGCAACAAAGTTTCTTGATTCCTTACTTAAGGGGAAAGTCCGACAAAATTTTACCCCTATACTTACTAAACTGTACGCATCTATTCTTTAATTTTATGATCTATGGATGTTTTTTGGTATCTTTTAGGTGGTAGAGCCACACTGAAGCTGTTACTGGTTTCAACATGAATGGGTCGGTTCGTCCGGGGTAGTATCATCCTCTCACAGAAAACTGACGTGAAGTAACAGTGCTTGCATCGCTGCGTTTCGTTCGGTCAGTGAAAACGGCGGACCACCTTCCCTCCCCTCGCCCCTCCCTCCTTCCCTTCCCTCAAACGCTGGCTGGTAACGCACTTTCGACTCCCTTGATGTTGCAAGTGTCTATGGACGACGGTGAGCACCTAACGTCAGGTAACCCGTCTGTTCGTTTGCCTCCATGACATAAAAAAAATTATCTTTTCGTTTTTTTTTTTATTATAAAAAATAAGTAGCTGTGAATTATATTCAGGTGTCACTTGTCACTTTTTAATGCAATTTGAAGATAGTTACATAACTTGTAGTATTACCGCAGTTTAACCATAAATCAATAGTGCAGTATATTTCCCATTAATATTCAGTTACACAGCTCTTGAATAATTGAAAGCTTATCGTGTATAGATTACGCTTATATATATGAGGCATATCATTATTATAAACTAGTCATTACTGAGATGTAATTAATTGGATATTAGATATGTGTGTAATATTATTTAAAAGTTGAAAGAGAAAGAAAGAAAGAAATACTTCATTGTTGGAACAAGTATACAATTAAATTACACAAATTAGTTAAACAAAAAAAAATATACATGTGAAAATTAAAAATAAATGTCCAACAATTGGCGAACCCATTCAGCAAAAATGTGCAATACAGTAGTACTGCAGCCCTGATTTTCGATACGAGCCTATATGATAAACGGACGTTCAGTCGGTCATATTAATGTAAATACAAAATTAAAAGGACCAAAAGAAATAAATAATAATAACATAAAAAAATAACACAAAAGAGGTGGTATGGAAACCTGAGGCGTGTAAATAGCCCAGGCGCGGTTGAATATTTAGATTTTATGTAAGGTCGAGGGGGCGGATGCGTATAAACACTTATTAAAGTATAATAATTAGCGGTACTATAAGTACTCACCAAAGGCCGAAGACAGCTATTCCCGTTGTTGTTGTGAGGCTGGTTTTTCTTAATTAAATACAATATTAAGTATTTATACGTGTTGTATTTTGAACCACGAGCGGCGATACACCTAATGTAAATGCTGTACTGCAACCGTTTTACTGTGTTTTCACTCTCAGTCGTTAGTGAAAAAGAAGTGGAATATTTACTTGAGATTTCGCATCCCTTGCCAGCGTGGGAACCCAATAACTGAAATCTTCCCAGGTACTACTAAGTCCCAGCTAACCACTCACTTTAATAGTGTTTTTGCCCGAAACAAGAGGAATAAACTAAACTATTAATTAAATATAGGAGCTCTTAAAAAACGAATGAATAAAGTAATTTTTGCAAGTTTTTGTGTCATCTCAGTATTCATGGTCCGTGGTATTATTTCCCATTCACTTCACTCATGCACAATAACCGAACTGTGTTACGTAAAACACCACCAATTTTACAAAATATAGAGTCAAATAACACAAGATTATGAATAAAATAGAAAGTCCACAAGACATTCCAAGATCCCGCCAAAAACTTCTTGAGTTATTTACGCGCACAGGTGGGAGAAGAGGCCTCATATTTTAATAAACACATTTTACAAATTCACAAAAAGTTTACAACTTTTTTAGGCAAAAAAGTTTTAGCTACAATAAAAAAAACATATACGTATAAAACACACATGATTGAAAAGCTGGATTATAAATCTAAGACTCGTGCAATAAGCGCCATTTTACAAAAACATATACACATGTTTAAATATGTATGTATCCTAGTTATAATTCATCAAACGTCATATTACACTATCAGGGCAAGATAAATCTAAGCTGCGGATTAATATCCTGAATACAGTTCAGTGAATCAACATGCCGACATTAATATGCATTCGGATATCTGTTGAATTATTGAAGGCTTATCTAGTGCATATAACCGCTATGTACATCTATTGATGTTTGGAAATTATCAAATGAGAGACCCATTCACTGTGTGTATATTTATTAATTGGATCTTCGGATTCAGGTAGAAAAGAAATGGTGAAGTCCTTCACATTGTAATATTTATTTTATACATACAATACACAGAATAATGTCAAATTTAAATAATATTTAAATGGAAAATATATTAGTAGCTATACGACAAAGAAGTTTGTAATATATGCTTGAACAGCAATGAAACATCGTGTGACGGAATCCTTTGGCATTAAGATTAAAATTGGGATATTTGTATACTTCTCTTAAAGTTGGATATGTGATAAAGTAGTCCGGTGAAGCTGTTAAGATCTTGCTAGGTCAATAGCGTAGTCCGATCGAGAGAAAAAAAAGTAATATCAAAGACAAAAGCGTATATTGGAATTATACCACGACTATAATGCGAATGGCAGGTTCGATTCCGGCATATAACAACGATTTTTTCTGAATTCGCGTACGTTTACTAATTTCAATTGGTAACAGTGTCGGCTGACGATGAAGGAAAACATCCTGAAGAAACCAGAATCTGAGAAAGACTCTTCTTGTCGACAGAAGTGAACATTTAAAATAATAGAATTTAAACTGTGTTTTCGTTTTTAATTTTTAAATTAATTATAGTGACAATTATTTAAATTTTATAATTTTTTAATTGAAATTATTATCATTAGTCTGAATTTATATATCATGAAGCGAAATTATAAGTTTATTTACTGCCAAGAAAATACTACTCAACGCGCCTAAAAAAAAAATCACATCCAAAAATAAGATTTTTTTTTCTTGAAATGACTACTCTATTGAGCGAGTAAGGTCTTAACAGCTTCACCGGACTACTAGAAAAAAAAATGAATGAAGCTACCACTCATTAAAGGTACAACCTAACGTGACGTAACACATAGATCAGATGTTTTATATTTATTTGATTTTATATCAAAGGAGGCAAACGAACTGGTGGGTCACGTGATGTTAAGTGATCACCACCGTCCATAGACCCTAGCGATATCAGGGACGTCGCAAGTGCGTTGCCAGCCTATATATGGGTGAAGGGGGAGGGAAAGGAAAGGGAAAGAAGGAAAGAGGAAGGGAGGTGGGCCACCGGCTCTCTCACTAACCGAACGAAATACAACAATGTAAGCACTGTTATTTCACGTCGGTTTTCTGTGGTACTACCCCGGAGGAGCCGACCCATTCATGCTGAAACCAAAAATAGCTTCAGCGGGGCTCTACCACCTACAAAAAGATGCAAAAGATGTATAATATATACATATATATTATATTAAATTTAGGTAATGTAAAATGGACACACCCTTTTCATATGTTATTATTATACTCACTAACAAAAAATAACAAATAAATTTGTGCTACGAACCTTTTATTTAATCAGTACATTGTAAATGTTTTAGTAGCACTGACCGAGTGCGTAACCTAAACACACAAAAAACAAACCACGGCCAATTTAATATTTACCAAGCTTAACTCCACAACACGACGGTGCGTCAATTTGACGTTCCTGTTACAATGAACAAGTGACGGTGTACACAAGTGTCCAAAATAAACAGTGATCTTGCACTGTATTTGTCTAGTGTAAGGCGTCGAAAACCGAGACTTAACTCTTGTGGTTGCAGACGAGCGCTTTTTTAAAGTACAATTTTCAATGATTTGAAAATAATTAAAAAGTGAATGCTTATAATATTACTTTAGGTATTCTATAGTTAATAGATCTAATTTATTTACAGACACTGTCGCTTTAAATTTATCTCAGTACCGCTAAGACAATACCGCAAAAAACGCTATCAAGAAAATACTGCAAGGAGACGATACAGACTTTCTTCTTATGCCATCTAAGTAGATTTGTCATAATATATTTTCCTCTTTCACTTTCCTCTATTAATTGTTATCTAACTATTTTCACCTTAGAGAAGCTAAGAAAACATCTTGTAAGCGAAAACTTTAAAATACTAACAACATTTAACAATAATTTTGATGTTATACTCAATGCAATTGATAAATAAATAGTTCAGTACAAAATTCGGTACTTTAAGGTGCATAAGATTCGTCATCCCCATTTCAAATATGAAGTATTAGTTCTTTGTTTTGAAAAATATGATAATTTACTAACTAAGTCTCATTGTAAGTTAGGCCATTAAATTTATTTTGAATATAATGAATGTTGAAGAAAGAAAGGAAAGCTCTAAGTAACACGAATCTATGAAACACGAAGGTATGATCAAGAATTAAGACAAGGCAAAAATAATGTATAATTTCATTCTCTCGTCTGCTATGTACTAAGCCTTAGTACTAACACGCGATCAAACACGCCCCACCGGTTATATTGCCTTCAGTCACTCAATCTCCTGCTTTGTCGGCTTGTTGGTTGTCAAGACTTCCTTGTTCAAGTATTTTCTGTGATAAGTTACTTAAATCAGCTAAAACTAGTGTTCTGGGATTTTTATTTTTATTTCTGAAAGTTTGTTTTTGGCTAATCTACCTATCTACCAAATACCTTTAAACGAGCAATTCTTGTATATTTTTATATTTGTATATATTCAGGATTTCGGGTACGGCGTCATCTATTTACGTGCAACTTAGTATGTAGGTAGTTTTGGGGATGATAAATCGATGTAGCTAGATTTTATTCATAAATAAATATATAAATAATTTCTATAGAAAATTTTTTAACTGAGTTTTCAGCCAATGAAAACTAGAATATAAAGGTAAATATCGCAGCCGCTGTCAAAACAAAAATAGCTCAGATGGAAATCGGTTGCTTCGAAAATCCGAGTAACCCTAGATCGAATCCGAGTGACAGCAGAAGAGATATGTATTTTTTTTTTGCAAAATAATGTTAATTTTATAACGCAAAGCTAACAGTTTATTTTAATTAAAAATATTTTTTAAAGAAACGAGCTAGACTCGGTCGCCCAGATACATGTAATTATGTGAATAACTGTACGTGTATATGGGATGTAAATATTAAGGCTTGATAGAGGAGATTAATATAACAAAATAAATAACGCTGGTTCTAATTAATTGGAATTATCACAAGAAGAAGAAAATTACCGTAGCACTATTACTGGAGATGGTAATAATTTTAATATTTAAAATACCCTCAAATAGAACTTTCGTAAATACCAATTTACACTTAGTGATTAATTTTAAGCACGATAGTTTATTTGAACATAAATATCAGCGATTTTATACTTATTGGTACTCTTCCGAAAATGTTTCAATACAATCAACAAAGTGTCTGTTAGTATTATTTACCTATGCGACCATTCATGTGTTTTCTACTGCCATAATTGAATTAAAATGCTTGGCTTTACTATTTTCCTTATACAGTTTAAGCTAATATTTTTCTTTTTGATCCATATTGTCTTGATGAATGTTCTTTGTTTTTTGTACAACTTTTTCCTCGTTACTTTGTAGTAGTTAGTATCTTAAGTACTAACACCCAGATGGTGATGATCAAACCTTGTACCACAAATTGATTTTATGTTCTCCACTGCAGAATTGATAGGTACCAAATATAAATTTTCGAAACAAAAATAAACCCAAAATAATTTAGAATTTGGTGAATTTGTGGTGAAACTAGAAATCTCTATAATTTTCATTAGTGTATCGGTTATTACTGAATGCGGTCGTATACAAAGTGCTAATATAAACAAGAATTCCTTAGAACGGAGGTCTCCAGTTGCATTTCGATTGAATATTTCACGTCCAATTCCAGTTTATACTTGTTCAGAGTTCTGGACTTGCAATATTAATAGTCGTGCGTGCTTCTGATTTGAATAGTTTGTATTGAATATATCTGTTGAATACACTGGGAGAGAATGGATTTATCTGAATACTTATTACTAATATTAAAGCTAATTGTATTTCTTCACTTAAACTTTTTAAATTAAACAAGCTGATCCGTGTAATTTCGCATGTGTCAAATCAAATACTACTGGTTCCAATTTTATTTCCTAAGGCGATGAATCTTAAAAAAAGCTTAGAATCTGCAGCGTCACCTTCCGGGTCCAATTGCGATAAAAACTACCCTATATATATTAGCACAAAATATTTTTTTCCAGTACCCTTTGTGTTGCTTCAGTATCCTCACTTCCGTGCCCGCCTACAATTTTTGCACGGCCAGCGGCAGCGACAATGCGGTAATTGTACCGCCTTATAGTTTATGTTTTGCGTTATCTTCTGACCTTTTCCATCAATTAACATGCTGTAAACACTGTAACAAATAAACTTTATCACCATGAAATTTCTGTTTTGATTTATCTGTTCGATTTGATAATAATTTGTAAAGTTTACGTGAAACCTATATTTAAACTTAATCTTGTAAAATTTATTTTACTATTGAGATAAATAACTTCTTCTTGACTGAGATATTAGATGTTATTAGATGTACGGTGTCACAGACTTTTTGTAACACTAAAAGTAATGAATATTTTTAATATAGATTTTATTCCTTTATTTCAAACCGTTCAAGCAGCTCATGCCATATTATAGAATTGTAGCCGGTTTTACTCACATTTATTTAGTTATCAAAATACAATGTAGTTTGTAGCACTCAGGGATATGCCTTTCTAATAGTGATATTTGTATGGATGGATATGAATCTAATTGAAGATAATTAAGATCATAGCGATAGCTATCATTTATACTGAATGCAAATTATAATGTGTTGAATTTAAACAAGATATAGTTAAATTAATCAGAATCGGTGAATTCAAAGTAGGTCCATAAATTCCTTTTGAGCGTATCCTTGCTAATATGTCGATGCAACATGTATTAGCTATTTGTATACACATAGTACGTGCTACGAGTTTGCATGTAGTATCGTTTCATGAACTTTGCAATACACAAGAACTTCATGCATATTCATGGATATTTGTAACAAACATTACCAAAAAAGCAGAGGGTGTCGTAAATACATATGATATATGTGAAAAGTTTCTATTTCAGAGAAATATTTCAATTTAAAATATAACAAAAAGTAAACATGACGTGGTGTTACCAGGTGGTCACCCATCCAAGTACTCACTGCACTCAGCGTTGCTTAACTTCGGTAAGCAGACGAGAAGCGGTATTTTCAACACCGCCGGGCACAGTGATTTTCCCCACCTCTTTTCCTTACACAAAAACGATGCGGATCAGAATTTCAAATATATGTATCTCTTACAATATATTATTGAAGTTTGATTTCTGTAATAAAAATTAGTAAATTAAATACATACATTGGCAATATGTAAAATATGTAACCTTAACTATATAAACTATTAGCGGTGCCTGAAGACGTTGTCCAGCTTTGATAACTTAAAAAAATCCTAAAAGCAAACCGAGTGCCACGTACGTGGTCCAATTGTGAATCTAAACCATTCTCGAATCCACTGGAACAGCATACAACATTTCATCAAAATCGCTGGATTACCTTAGGAGGAGTTCAGTGACCTACACACGTACAAAAGAAATTTATATATAAAGATTTTCACATAATACATGAAAAAGTGTGTGTGTGTGTGTGTGTTAAAAGTGTTGAGTATGATGGTCGATGGATATACGAGTAGAGGAAGACCGAAAAAGGTGTGGATGGATTGTGTGAAAGATGATATGTGCGTAAAAGGTGTGAATACTGAGATGACATTTGATAGGAGAGAGTGGAAAAAGAAAACATGTCGTGCCGACCCTACTTAGGGGGGATAAGGGTAATGATGACGATGACATGTAGTTGTGAATTTCTTTGTTATCTAGTGACGCTCTAACCTCCTAACTACTCAATCAATAATCCTTATATTTTGCACTAGCTGTTACCCGCGGCTTCGCACGCCTTTTTTTAAATATATTAGATGTTTAAAATTGTGACCACACATCTAGTGTAAATTAGAATAATACTCTTTCAAAAATAACTGTAAGTATCATACGCACATCATCTACTGTAACAGGTAACGTGTACATTATATATGTGTATACTAATAGTGAATCGAATGGAATGGGATTTATCATCAACCACATAACTGGAACTTTAAACTGTTATATATCACACTCAGTGCTTACTTACACTATATAAGAAAGTAATGAAAATATTAAGCTAAACATTATCGAACAATATGTGTTAAACCTTTTATTATATAGATATAATATGTCCATAGTGTCGATATAATTAAGTTATTATCATAACTTGCTATAATTTAAATCAAATAAAAACAATGACTTTCAATTACAACAGCGATGCCCTTAGTGTTGCAGTTGTTCGTAGACGATAGTAACCACTTACCATCAGGTGGGCCGTCAGCCTGTTTGCTGCCTTTTGGCATAAATACATATACATATGTATACATTTATTCTCGGAGTCCAGTACACCGCACGTCACACGAACGACGAATGCACGGATAACAGTTTATCACTACATAGTGTAAAACAAAGTCCTATTCCACGTCTGTCTATATGTCTGTTCGCGATAAGATCAAAAACTACAGAACGCATCTTCATGTCGTTTTTACCAATATATAAAATGATTCTTGGGCAAGGTATAGGTATAGCTTGTCTTATTATCAGGGTGGGCAACGTCTGCTGAACCCGCTAGCTTAAAATAAAACAGCCAATTAGTTACTTATTTGCCCGTAAAAATCCCGTTCAAATAGGTCTAGCCGTTTCGGAGATTACCCGGAACAAATAAAAAAAACACAACAGACATATCGATAGAATTAAAAAAAAATGTTGATATTTGTAGCATCTCATAAATTTCTAATATAAAATACACTCACTTTTATTACACGTAGTATATCACAAATCCAGAATTGGGAACAAAACTAAAGTAGAAATAAATTTTCTGAGGAGTTTTTGGCGGAGTTTTAGCCTTTCATCTAGTGGATTTATATTCTATTAATAATCTTGTGTGATTTGTCTCTATATTGTGTTAAATTTGTGACGTTTTATGTGATATGGTTCGTTTATTTTGCATAAGTGAAATGAAAGAAAAATAATACCACGAAGCATGAACTGTGTGGTCTTGAAAATTAAGAATATAAAAATTTACGAAATATTATATAGAGTATTTGGCTCTTATACCTTAACATTATCTTGGACATAGAAGAAAAATACCTATATTGACAACTTCAGAATTGGCAGTATGGATTAATTCCTTCGACTATCTTATTGGACGAATATTATTACTACTAAACATTTTGAATAGCAACACAAAATAAACTTTAGAAATGTTTCTGATATAATTAAAAATTGGAAACAAAAGTAACGTAGAATAAACCTTTTGAATAGGAACACAAAATAAACCATGAAAATATTTTCGATAGAATGTTATCGCATTACCATGGCAACGCATATAATACTGACATTAACACGCAGCGGAAGCTTAAAAAATAGCCAGAATTTGAGACATTCTTCATTAGTGCTCAGTTCCTTTTGGTTTTAACGTGATGATATATAGCCTATAGCCATCCTCGATAAATGAGCTATCTAACACTAAAAGAAACTTTTAA
Organism: Antheraea mylitta; assembly: GCA_014332785.1. Classification (NCBI taxonomy): domain Eukaryota; kingdom Metazoa; phylum Arthropoda; class Insecta; order Lepidoptera; family Saturniidae; genus Antheraea; species Antheraea mylitta. Next base: position 3,050,454 of record JACEII010000028.1, on the reverse strand, counting down.
ATCGGATCTGTAGTTCTTGAGATCCTAGCGTTCAACCAAACAAACAAACAAACAAACAAACAAACAAACAAACAAACTCTTCAGCTTTATATATTAGTATAGATTTATGTTGTCAAGGGTACAGAGAAGGATATAGGGTACTTCTCATACAGAAAAAGTACTGTTTTTCCTATAACTAAAATCGCCCAACGTGACTAAAGAAGTTTTCACTTCAACAATTGTTTTTTTTTTTTTTTTTTTGAAAAATCAAAATATGCCCTTGGATATATTTTTCATAATAAAACTCCATTAAATTGTGAAGAAGTTTTACTTTTAAACATAAACCCCTTTTATCTCTTAATTCACTTTGGATGTAAAGAATATAGGCGTATAATGTACTTAAACAAAGACATAAAGATAAAGGAATAGTTATAACGTAGCTTGATAGTCTTAAAAAGTATAATAAAAACGTATGCGATGAACCTTTGAAAACAACTAAGCTTTTAATCTGCTTATTGAGTATTTTTATGTGTGATTTATTGGGTAAAACTTCATTAGATTTTATTAATACCTGTTTCAGAACGAAACGTCAACCAGTCTGAAGTTGGACCCGCACGAACTTCACTCTCACAACGCTACTCGCATAACGATATTCGATTCCCGCGCACTATCAAATTTGTCAAACGCACAAAATTATTTTCATTAACATCCACGAAAATAGTAGCGTGCCACGCAACCGCCGCTGTTATACCTATTCCCCAAAACATAGTTAAAATTTCGTAGAAAAATTAGACTCGTTTAAGCTAAATGCACTACAATATATATCACACTATTATAAAGAAATGAATAATTGCATGTGGATAAAATATTTTACACGCGCTCTGCATTATTGGAATTGAATTTAAATCCATTATTTTTTAATTACTCAACTGATTCCCTTCAAGGTAGTATTGTCAGGGTATTTGTAGGCTGATATGATATCTTGTTAAATAGGTACACCAGGTATCTTAACCCTTTCTGTAAGTAGGCTCCAAGTAGTGGTTTTACTTTTGCTTCATTCACACTTCCAAAATCCAATGCAGTGAGCTTAAAATAAATTCTCTTTGACTGCTGCTGCAGTGCATATCTCAATTAGTAATTCTTTTTGATATATGCCTTTTATGTAAGCATTTTTTTATAATTATTTTTAACTCTTATCTAATAATATTTAGAAACTACCATCTGTACGTTATATGATCTTTATGAAGACGAGTATTTTTAAATTCATCATTGTTCTTGGATTTTTAAATTCTACTTCACTAATGAATTTCCAATAAAAATAGACAGTCCCAGAAAAAATGGCATATCTAGATACACGCTATTTATATCCGTATTGAGCGTGTGCCTCTATTGAGCGCTCAAGAAAGGGCGTGCGGATGGAAGTGAAATCAGAGCACGCAATATAATTCAAAGGCACGCGAACACGCTATCACATGATCACCTCGTCACATCAAGCTGACAATGATCGGTTCGTACAATGTAAATTTTAAATCAAAATCAAATCAAAATCAAAATTCTTTATTCAGTTTAGGCCCTAATAAGGCGCTTATGAACGTCAAAAACTACCACCGGTTCGGAGACAACCCAGCCATCGAGAAGAACCGGCAAGAAACTCGACAGGGTACATTTTTTTTTTACATACATTTAAATACATCATACAGCTTATGGTGGATGCACAGAGAGGAGTCAATTCCAGACATCACTATCGTTCATATACTGATCCACTCTATAATATCCTTTTGACACTAACACCCGCTTGACATGGCGCTTAAATTTGCAGTCCGGCAAATCGGTAACATGTTTTGGGACTTTATTGTAAAACCTAACACTGTTACCTAAGAAACTATTACTGGTTTTACTAAGTCTGAAACATGGGACGACCAGTTTATTACAGTTTCTAGTATTTACATTATGCCGGTCCTTTACTAAATTCAGTTATTCAAAGTTTTTACGGATATACATTAAATGTTACCATTATTTTAATAAAAACAACCCGATTGTGATTACAATCAATCTTGTATATTCAATATAGTAGACAGAGCTGATCTTTAAACAGGTAAAAGCAGTCAAAGAAGTAAGTCATTAAAAACACTAAAACGTTTTAGAAACGTTTAAAAAATTGGCATTAACTCCTCACAGTTGCTGTTTGGAGAGTGACTATTCTCCACAGGATTGCCGAAAGAAAAGTTGGATTTGATTTTCCTAAATCTCTATATCCAGCAAGACAATTCCTAATGATTAAAAAATTCATTGCCCTGTAAAATCTAACAGTTAATGAACTCCAAAGTTAAAGTGTTATTCATCACACTTTTGGGATCGCAATACAGCTGCTCGGGTGCCGATGCTTTGCGTAAAAATAAATTTAGCTTTGGTGCTATAGAAGTGTAAACTTACACGGCTTATTTTTATATATTATATTCCTATATATCTTACTCTAGTAATTCTTATTAATTTAACTTTTTTAATATCATAAGATGCAAACGAACTGGTGGGTCAACTGTTGTTAAGTGATCACTACCGTCCATAGACGATGGGAGTCCATGGGAGTCGCAAATGTGTTATCAGTCTGTAGTGTGGGGGAGGGGAAGGTTCAGGGAATGGAGGGAGGAAGAGGAGATGGGCCTCTGGTACTCTCAATAACCGAACGAAACGCAACAATACAAATACAAACACTATTACTTCACGTCGGTGTTTCTGTGAGAGGGTGGTACTACCCCGGACGAGCCGACTCATTCATACTGATGAAACCAGTAATAGCTACATTGTGGCTCTACCACCTGATTTATTCTGTCAAGCTTTCTGTAATGACACTATATTAATCTGAAACAGATATATGACATAGTAATATTTATGATCTCGACAAAAGAGTGTCATTCGCTTATAATGGAAACAGATGCATAAATTTCTAATTCTTATTGGAAATTTTTGTGTTATTTTCGAAGTAATGGTAGTAATTTTTAAACTTAAACTCTTCCTTGAAAATTGCCTTTGCCACCAAGATTCTATCTATCTATGAAATCTCGAATACCTACAACAAATATGTGAAATAAAATAAACCTAAAGCGCTCGTTAAATGATAGGTAAGCGAACATTTTTATACCAAAACGTTCGGAATACAGTGAATTATAGACGTGGTGCGCTGCCAAACGCTGTTAATCCTAGTTTTATGACGCTAGAGTACATGATATTGCTGACCGCCAGACGAACTAGTCGGATAAGGGTAAATTATGAAGTTGGAAATAATATAAGTGTATACTTTCATACATTTTAAGAATATTCAGTTTCTATGAAAAAATGCGCTACGTACATTCAGAATGACCTGTTTCTTCTCGAACCCACATATTTTCTATATGGAAGGCTATTTAAGGATTTGTTAATTCAAATGTTGTAAACTTCATTAAGCTGTATTGCTTTATTCGAGCGATTTATTTTCTCCTAATTGTAATCCAACCTTTTTTTTAATTTTATCGCTAACTAACTTCTGCCTGCAACTGCTTGAAGTAGTTACTTTGGGCTAACGCTAACACGCAGCGGAAGCTCTCAAAAGGCAAAAACCCCGATTTTAAAACATGTTTCATTGATGCTCCGCTCCTATTGGTCTTAGCTTATAGCTATATAGTCCAATTATAGCTTGAGGGTGGTAACTAGCGAGACGGGCATTAGGTAACCAATCACCATACTATGGCTTCATTAATATTTTCATTCACCGATAGGTCTTATTGCATAGATTCGAACCTACGTCCATCACAGCGATATACAAACACGCTACTACTGCGCTAGATACAGAATAGTATAAAGTTGAAGAGTCTATTTACTTGAACACGTTAATCACGCTAAGACCACTAGGAGCGGAGCACTAATAAAGAATGTTCCAAATACGGGGTTAACAAACGTATTCTTTTTAAAAAAAATCAACTTCTACCTAAAGGAAGTCGCGAATTAAAGTTAACGTTAGCCCAAAATAACTATTCCACACGGACGAAGACGCGAGCAGAAGCTAATTTAATAATAAAAAAAAAACACTACATCGCAAACAAACTACGTAGGCATTTAATTATGTTTACTATAAAAACCTCAAGGGAGCTTTAAAGTAAATAAGCTGTTACCTCAATTGACGGCTAGTCGAGGACATGAGCGAATAATCATCGATTAACGATTGCTAACGTCAGTCACCCTAATTGACATTTTAATCGATTGCGTTAAGTTTATATCGATAATAGACTTCGCTTCCGTTCGTCGTCCTGAAGGTAAGGTTACTTATTATTTAAAAAAAATTTGAAATAATTTCAATGTTTCAATTTTTTGATATTTTCATCAGCAATCCTTTTGTGCGACGAAAAGTAGTGTTTTGAAAACTCCGGTTCTTGTCCAATAACTGAAGTTAAGCAACGTTGCGCGCAGTCAGTACTTGAAGATGTTGACGTTCCGTCTGGTGCAGGTGCTGATCGGGTACGGGTGTTTTGATAGGTACCTGTGCCGGATAGCGCACAGGAAGTCAACCACCGTATGGCAAGAATGCGGCGTTGAGCCGGACACCTTGCAGCACACCCTGTCTTTGACTGCGGCGGCGGGACAAGATTTCTCAGTGCCGAGCGCTGTGAAAACCAAGCTCAGCAGCGAGGATATATGGAATGTTGTGTCCTCTTGCGAGGAAATCGTCCCGCAGAAGGAGGCGGCGAAGAAGGTCCGCGAGAAGGACTTTCTAAGCGATCTTCTGCGCCAACCGAGGACCGACAGGAGGAGGCAACATGTTGCGCGCCTCCTCTCGCCACCGTAGCCGGGCCTAGGGAAAGTGGATCAGGGATGCCTATCTTCCCATTGCACAGGTCCGGCAGACGGAGGAGACAGCTGGTGTGTAGACAGCCGGAGAGGGGCCCGGCGGCGGCGTTTTTGTTGCTGGCTGGGACGTGAGAGTCGGACATAACCCATTCTTTCCCCCCAGGGAATTAGGGATTTTCCAACATATAAAAAGGAGGTCAATATCTGGATGAATGATAAGCTGCGAACACGGTATAACTTTGGATTTTTTAAATTTCTATCGTGTCTCTTTATGACACATCCTGTTTTTTTTCAGCTATGTTTTTTTCTCACATCACATCCTATGTTATTATTTAACGAAGGGTATTTTCGAAAAAACGGTGGTAGTCGTCTCATTCCACCCCCTTGCGAGGGCGGACGAGGGAACTGGTCAAAGCGCTGTGCCTTCTGCAGTGGCTTTTCCATTGCTGCCCGTGAACACGGGCAGATCCTTGGGTTGCACTGATAGTGCATTTAGTGTGGTGATGTGGTAGCGACACCTTGCGGGGTCGTCGGGAGGCTACTTATGTAGAAGTCTTCTTTTGTTATTTGTGAAGAGCCACCAATTCTTCATCGGGGGTCTTATGGTCGTTCTTTTCCAGAACGAGGAGTCTTATTTTTCCTTTCTTTGGTTTTCGGCATCTTTTGCGTGGGAGGATTGTTGGCGGGTGCCATTAGGCTACCTGTGCCGACTCCTCGACATTCACGTGTGGAGTAGCTTGCTCCCTCGCTGTTCCGGCACCACACGACCGGGTGACGGTGCCTGCTCTCTGGTTTCTGTGTTCTCTTCTGTAAACCGGACATGCAGTCCAGTAATTGGAGGGGTGAGCACCCCCGCAGTTGATGCAGGTAGGTGGATCTCCTAGTGGGCGCTTACATTGGTGAGCAAAGTGCGGGCCACCGCATTGCACACATGCGACAGGGCGGTGGCAATTGTGGGAAGAGTGCCGGGACTGCATTGTGCCGGGCCCATCTTCCCACGCCACCCTTCAATCTTCACACTCATGAAGGCGATTTCAGTGATGTCGTAGATTTTTGTGACCTCTGGCGTTCTTTTTAGGGAGCAGAAGAAGATGCTCCCCTGTCTTCCTCCTTTTCCCTTGATTTCCCGGACGCTTTCCGGGTGCAATCCTTTGTCCCGGAGGGCCTCGGTAATGTCATCTAGGCTAGATTCCTCGAGGAGGTCGCGTATTGCGACCTTTAAGCTGCGTTCAGAGAGGGAGTGAGTATGTAAACCAACTTACCCCCTAAACTCGCTCTAGTTCGGCAAGGTATTCTTTCAAAATGGCATTCTCCCTAGAGTCCGTCGGGATAAAATGATCTCCCTTCACGTACGGGCGTGCGTTCGGTGCACGTCCTAATTTGGCCGCCAGCTGTTTGAGGTGTTCTGCCTATCTGGGCAGACACTTCACAACAAACGGCGAGAAGCGCTCCCGAGGTGTCATTTCTTTTGATTGTCGTGGCGATATGAGCGATGTTTCTTTCGTCGAGATTCAGTCCGTTAGTGTTATCCGCCGCAAACTATGAACTCGTACCTAACGTTGCGCGTTATAAAAGACGTCCGCGACACATTTTTACCGACCCTCCTGATTCAATCACGTCAGCGAACGATTAGTACCAGCCTGTCCCTCGAAAAAGAGCGTGTTCATGCCCACGCCCGCGTAACCACAGATCACGCAGCCGTGTTCTGAGGGTTAATTTCGCTCCCGCATACCCGATTAGGCCTCCCACGGCAACGGCTCAAGCCTCAGTTCGATCCCTCGGTAGGAAGACCTTGAGTGCGTTGCTTGCGCGATACGGTGACACACAGATATACATCACTGCTACAACACTACACGATCACCCCCACAAACGTGCACGCCTACACGCTTACACATGGAAGTGGAAGGGTTTACTTTTTTCCCTTATCGAACTGAAAAACTCTCAATTTTCCGATAATAAATATATGGAGGAGTTGTTGAGGCGTGTATGTTTGGTACACATATACGTTTCAACAACTCATACATATATGAATAGTTAGCTAGGTTAGCTAAGATGGATCGCGATTTTGCGTGCAACAGGCAACAGCCAAGCCGAGGTGTGCCGTGCACCCTTGAGATGGTTGCCAAAATAAAATCGGCTGAGTGCCTTAAGCGCTCGCCTTAGTAATCCGATGAAGCTGTTAAGACCTTGCTGGGTCAATAGCGTGACTAGGAAAAAAAAAAGTTCTTTCATCGAGCTTTCTTGATTGTGGGCTGCTGTAGGCGGGGGATGCGAGGGCGGACCATCTCACGCCTTCTTCTTTTTCCATCTTCTTGAGATAATCACGAATGATTTGGTTGTCATTGTGGTTAGTAGGAAGGAAGTTAATTACTCCCTTTACGAGTTTTGCTGGTGGTCTGGGCATCTTCAACAATTCTGCTAGTTGTTGAAAGTACTTTCTCCATTGAGGCAGGTGTTCAACAATAATTGTCGGGAATCTTGTTGTGGTAGTATTCGGTGCTTTCTCTACGGGACCGCTGTTTGGCGTAGCGGGTTCCGTATAATCTTGAGGCTTCTGATGTGGCGCTACTATCGCAGTGTAGGGTGCTCTCGTTACGGTAACGCCTTGTAATTTTTGGGGTTCCGTACGTAGGTCTTGCGGCTTCTGCGGTGGCGCTGTAGTCGCTTTGTTGTGTGATCTCTCCACGGTAAGGCCTTTGCATACAGCGGGTGTCTTCTCGTCTCTCGACGTTTGCGTGGATTTCTCTTCTAGGGATTTTTCCAGTTCTCGGTGCGCTGCCCTTACTAGAGGGTTGATTACGTCGACCTGGAAACCAGGGAGTGTCAATAATCCATTTAGGGGTGACTTCAGAGCGTTCATATCGTCGATGCGGAGTTCGTAGTTCTCTGCTTCGTCCTTTATGATACGCAGATACAGCGCTATCCAACACATCATCTTCTCCGATGGAGTCCCAGTTACCAGTAACTGGGCAAAAGTGACGCAGTTGCTCTCGTATAATTCCATCGAAGTCGGTTCGGCGTCGGGCGGCGGCTGAAGTGTCTCATCAGGCTCGGAAGGAGGCGGGGGCTCACTGGAGCAGATTTCAGTGGGCGTAGCGGAGGTCTTCGTGATGCCGGAGTCATCGGAGTCCGTAGGCAAGCTGGTGGTCGGTTATTGTAACACGGCGTCTTGTTGGACCTTATAGGGGCCTTTCTTGGTTCGTCGACTCGACGAAGTCGACGCGGCGGCGCTAGTGCGGCGCATCGTCGCGCAGGACAAGCGGTGTCGCGGAACTCTGGCGTGGTGTCCTCGTGCACACATGACGACGAGCGAATCCTCTTTTCGAAAAAATAAAACATTCGCTTTAATTAACTAGCGAACGACTCGCGTGACATTTGTCAGTCTGCATTTCGTTTCATATTATGGCTGAAATAAATTAGCCTAGCGATGCTTTTTATCATAGAGTAATATGTAACTGCTAATTAAATATACTGTTTTTTTTTTCTCACGAGATATTATTATTTTAGGTTTACTAGTGGTGCCTCGTGACTTCGCCGCTTTTTTAACGGTTTATACAAGAAACGCTGACATAACACTTAAATTGCAGAATATTTCTAGCCTACCTATTGTATATGGTATTTAACTTACTTGTGAGTATAACAAGATGCTCTATCTACTTATGTGACTTTAACTATTAGAGCTACTCTTATAAAAATTGAGTTTTTTGGTGGCTTTTTTTTATATCAAAGCTGGCAAACGAACATGCTGGACACCTGATGTTAAGTGGTCACCTCCGTCCATAGATACCAGCAACACCAAAGTAGTTGCAAGTGCGTTACCAGCCTGTTAGGTAGCTGTTAGGGGGAAGGGCTAGGGGGAGAGGAGAGGGGCGGGGAGAGGAGGTGGGTCTTCGGACCTCTCATAGACCGAACGAAATGTAACAATGAAAGCACTGTTACTTCACGTCGGTTTTCTGCAAAAGGATGGTACTACCCCGGGCGAGACGACCCATTCATGTTGAAACCAGTACTAACTTCACTTACGGTTTTCTGAACTGGCGGTAACTTTGATATGTCATAAGCGCCTTCTCAGGGCGTAAATTGAATATATATTTTTTTTATTTTTACGTGCTGTAAAAAAATTATGTATGTTTATATTGAAAAGTGATTCGTTCTTGTACGTATGAACGTATATTTTGGATACGGATATACTCTTTAGGTCGTCGGCGGGTTTCCGACATCACGGCGTTCTCTCTGTAACAGGAAATTGGCTGGTTCACGGCTTGCGACTGCTTCCGATAGCTGTCGATGTGTATATACGATATTTATAAGGCTCTCTTGAAATTTGTGTTATACAACGTTTGTTTTTTTCAATAATTTTGATCGGAATTTATTTGATGAAGTGTATGGAGAAATTTTTTATTTGCATATTTTGATAATGTCGAAATTTATTATTAATATGTCTCCATCCCAAGGAATTATAATAGATGGGGAATTAATAATATTTGGTAAGTCATTCAATATAACAAGCAAGACAAAAAATATTTTCTAAAATGTGAAAACCCTATGTTACATGAATGGGAAAACTATCGTTATTTAGGCACGGTGAAACGGTATCGGTAAAATTCGTTTTAGACTATTTAACTAACTATTTGAAAGTCAACTTTGTAAATAATAAACACACTAACGTGAGTATATAAATAGCACCAGTGATAGAGAAGTTGAGGAGTAATAAATTATTTAGCATGGTACCGGCGTGTCATGAGGAGAGACGACAATTATGTTACTAGAAAAGCTTTGAGTATGATAATTGATCTATCAGAGTATAGGAAAACCGAAAAGTGTGTGTGGATAATATTAAAAAAGATGTGTAGAAAAGGTGTGAATAATATAAATGTTTTTAGATTATGAACTAACGTTTTGGACGATACAAAGTCAAAAACGCCAACAACGAACACCCTAATAGTGGTATTCCGCATATAAAACAAACACTCATAAATCTTGCGCTCTGGTAACTACAGTGCAATGGTCCGTATGTATGACTATAAATGTAGATTAGAGCGCGTATTAATCACTCTAAGTCATCCCGCCAACCGTCCCATCCACTTTTAATAATGCGTATTGGTCGTAACTTATGTTACACACGGATGTTTCTAAATGAAATACATGTTGGCGAACAAAGTACCGAGCAAAAATTTTTTATCGCTTGTAAATAAGCGTACACTTTCTATTGTCGGTTACATCAATTTGTTTCTACAAATATCGACGTAAGATAAATTTTAGTGTTAAAAAGGAGAAAACTTTGGATTTTCTATGAAACTGTTACTTTTTTTTTTCTATCGAACTGACTACGCTATTGACCTAGCAAGGTCTTAATAGCTTCACCGGACTACTAAGGCGAGCGCTTAAGGCACTCAGCCGATTTTCTATTAGCAACCAGCTCAAGGGTGCACGGCACTCCTCGGCTTGGCTGTTGCCCGTTGCATGCAAAAAACGCGACCTAACTTAGCAAACCTAGCTAACTATTCATATATGTTTGAGTTGTTGAAACGTATATGTGTACCAAACATATTCACCTCAATAACTGCTCCATGTATTTTTATCGGAAAAATTGAGAGTTTTTTCAGTTTGATATGGGATTTTTTTTTAACAAAAATAACCCTTTCACCAAGATGTGTAGCGTGTAGACGTGCACGTGTGTGGAGATGATCGTGTAGTGTTGTAGCAGTGATGTATGGGTGTGTCACCGTATCGCGCAAGCAACGCGCTCAAGGGCTC
>JACEII010000028.1:3006891-3034900 GCA_014332785.1 Antheraea mylitta | reverse complement strand
ATGTGAACGGCGTACTAACGTGCCCTCATTGTGCACGGAGTTTCGCCGTGAAGATAGGCTATATAAGCCATCTTCGAGCGCACCAGCGCCATTTCTCTAATTAGGGGTCAAAGTGGTCGCCATGGCCGAAATCGGTCGGAGCAATCATATTTACTATCGGAAAATTGAGAGTTTTTCCGTTCGATAAGGGAAAAAAAAGTAAGCCCTTCCACTTTCATGTGTAAGCGTGTAGGCGTGCACGTGTGTGGAGGTGATCGTGTAGCTTTGTAGCGGTGATGTATATTTGTGTGTCACCATATCGCGCAAGCAACGTACTCAAGGGCTCCCTACCGAGGGATCGAACCTAGGCTTGAGCCGCTGCCGTGGGAGGCCTAATCGGGTTTAAAATGTGATCATAACAAAGTGACTGCTGATAAAGATCAGGCTTAACTAAAGGAAAAATTAAAGACTTTCTATTTAAGCCGGATGTAATTCAAAATTAAATTTAATTACCAAAATATTGATTTTTGTGGATCATCAACACTACAATACATTTGTGAATATACTAATACTAAAAATTTTGTAATTTATTTTAGATGTTGCCATATTTATAAACAATCACGGCATGCTCCAACAATAAATTAAACTTTTACTATTGTAGAAATGTAACATAAATAATACGAAAACTAACAAAATATAACAGAAAGAGAAAGACAATACTAAAACCGTACTTTTAGATCCAAAATATCTTTTCAGTAGCCACTGTCATGCCGGCCTTCAATCGTATCAGCAACTGCATATATAAAGACTGACCTTGAAACGTAATTAGTAAAATAAAAATGACTGAAACTAGCTGGTATTTAGTGTTAGTCTGTATGGTATAGGGCAGTGGTTTAAGCGGCCATGCTGTCTCGCTACTGCCACCGCGCTGATCGTTGTGGTTTCGAATGCCGCACAGGACAAATATTTGAGTGATCCCTAAATTATTGCTATCGGTCTGGATGTACTTTATGTGTGTAAATTATATGTTTGTACAGTCTCTCGAGGTTAGTTCACCAGTGTAGGAGTTGATTCTTAAAAATAATGATACGGTGATAATTTAAGCAGATGGCTGCACTGGATTGAGTAATCTAATTGTGAATGGCCGATTCCGTAAAAAAAAAACGCCTCAGTGGGCCACGGTGTTACGCTTGGTGTATGGAGAGTACATGAGGGAGTCAATTGCAGGCTATCCCCAGTAAAGTGCAGATTGCTATAATCGACTGGATCTCTTTAGAGGCCTAGCGAAGACGTTGGAAGGACGTGGGAGGGCGACTTACTCGTCTCCTATGTACGTCTTTGCTGGGTCAAGGGGAGATCGGTCAGGGCCCCGTCTTTCCATTGCACTAGTTTGACAGTTTGGGAGACAATCAGGGTATACCGGGCTGTTTCCCCTTAGCGCAGCTTAGGCACGCCATGAGGCTGGGCCGGCCGCCAGGGCCATATGAGGAGTACAATGCCCGTACCTTGTAGTTCCGTTGAAGTAGTAGAGGGTGTATCGTTTTAGTTGGTAGGAGTCAGATATTACCCACTCTCTCCCCGGAAGGGTTGCAAGTTCATGTAGAATTTCCCAACGTAAAAAATGGTGTATGGAGAGCGCAATTTATTCGGACACAATTGTTATTTTGAGATCATTTGTCTAAAGATGTCATCCTAAAACGAACTAATAGGTATTATAAATGCGATGCGTGAGTATTTTACAATTTCGCACATATCTTAACTACCTAACTTATAATCATATTCTGTATACACATTATAAGAAGTACAAAAAAGGATATAGGATACTTTTCAATCAGAAACTCTGCTTCCGAGGATAAGTTTAATCGACCTTGCCAACGAAGCCGCGTGCAAAAGCTAGTTTTATACAGCACCGTACAAATAAAATCACCATTAGCGTTCCTTTAAAATTCTTGGTACTGTGATAGTATGTCTTGAATTTTGGTTGAGTTTTCTTAACATCGTATCTTAATCTTAACTAATAAAATAAAATGCTAATATGTATTTGTTTGTTAAGCTTTCAATGCTCTAACTGGTTGACCTATGAAATTATTGAAACACGTTATTAGGGCTTCAGAAATCAGTACCCTACATATAGAAAGAATGTTTGTTTCCAAGGAATAGGTAAGTATATATTTACTCGTGCAAAGCTACTGGCAGAAGCTAGTTTTCTATATAATTTCCAGCGTCCTTAAAAACTAAATCATTGTTCGGTGCGAAGGCACTACTGAAGTTTAAGGAAGTCTCTATAAAAGAGTTTATTATTCCTACATAATAGCCCGCAGGTAGTTTATTGTCTAGAACTTTAACTAACCCTATTTCAAGTTTAAACTAAGTTCATAAGTTTGCGGTTGCCGGTTTCCTTATGTTAAAACTTTGCGTGGGTCACAATCATCTCTTATCTTAATCTTTTTTGTATATATAAAGAATATTGGTATGTCTGAGATCGATAAACTTCAATACCATTTGACCGATCGTCATGAAGGTTGGTATATTTTTCTGTTTTTTCATACGGAAAAATGTTACATTTTCCAATTTTTTTTTTACTTTATAGGTACCTTTATTGCGTTTGACCAAAATCTTGTCTGATGATAAATCACGATGTGGTTTAAGATGGTAAACAGGCTACTACACCTGGAGGGGGCTGGGTCGTAAGTGTAGATGCTGGAATACACCAACAGGTGCCTGGCGAAAAGTATTCAACTTGAGGGTAGTAGCTAGCCAGGCGGACTTAGAAATAGCCCTACCACTATGCTATGGATTCATCACGATGTGTTCCTTCCCCGAAAGCTCCGACTCAATTGTCAGGTTTCGAATCTACATCTATGGATGAGGTGACTGATCATATTATCAACTAAGCCATAGATAATGTGTACACAATATCTATATTGCTATAATCCATACAACTCATACTCCAAACGTTTAGAGTATTATAAATTGAAACTATCTGTTAGGGAAAGTTAAGTTAGGACCTGTATCCACCACTCACCCGCACTAGGAGATCCTCTTCTTCGGGGTACCCCGGCGTAGTTCCGTCATCTGGATTTGAATTGTCACTGCTAATGGCTGACAAGAAATCAGGGCAATTGCTTGTCCATTTACGGAGTTCGAACGTTCCTGCCTTGCAAGCGGCAGTGAGCTCACGTTGCACCACAAGAGCATCTTCAATATTTTCAGCTCCTGATACGATGTCATCTACGAATACCTCATTCAACAGCACTTGTGAAGCGATTGGATAAGACGCGCATTCGTCCATTGCTAACTGACGAAGCGTACGAAGTGCTAGGAAAGGGGCTGCAGCAACACCGAAGGTCACCGTAAAAAGTCGGTACTCCCGTATAGGATCGTTAGGAGAATATCTCCACAGAATTCGTTGGAAGTCTCGGTCTTCAGGTCGTACTTCGATAAAACGGTACATCATTTTGATATCAGCTGTGAAAACTATCTTGTGTAGTCGGAATTTTAAAAGAACGTCATCTATGTTTTGGTGCAGTTTTTCACCAATTAATAAGTTGTCGTTCAGTGAACGACCGTTACTAGTCTTGCAGGAAGCGTCAAAGACTACTCGGACCTTAGTAGTCGCCGAAGATTTTTTCACCACACAGTGGTGAGGTATATAGTAGGGAAACTTTTCACCCTGTGAAGCTTTGGTGACAAGTTCCATATGTCCCAAGCTTTCGTACTCTTGAAGACATTTAGCATACTCCTCTCGTAGAGCAGGGTCGCGCGAGAACCTTTGCTCGAGCTTTTGCAAGCGATAGAGTGCTATATGACGTGATTCGCCGAGAGGAGGTGCGTGTTCCAAAAATGGGAGAGACACGATATATTTTCCATTATCATCTCGCTTGTGGGTATTTACATAGATCGATTCACAGAGAGCTTCTTCTTTTGTGATAGGCTTGTTTTCAGATACTGATTCAAGCTCCCAAAACCTTTGTAATTGCATATCAAGCTGATATGTACTAACATTGATGCAGACTTGTGCTGGCAATGAATAAGATATTTTACCGTTAAGTAGGTAACCGAAAATACTATTAATAGCCACGGGAGTATCCTGTGGGCCCTTAATAATATTATTTAGTAATATACTGTCAGTATAATCTGATCCTAGTAGAAGTTCTACGGGACGCGTGGAACGTAATTCCGGGTCTGCTAGGGGAAGATTTTGAAGATGACTTATATGCTCGAAAGTGTGCGGAATGTTTGGCAAATGACTCGTTATCTTCGGCAAGATAAGAGCTTCGATAAATAGTTTAGGTTCTGATTTGTTGTGAGGCGTAACTTCACATAAAACGTATCCACGTGGCTGCTCATTTTGACCACCAATTCCAGTCACTGTCATGCTAGTCCTAGCCCGATAACGCTGTAAACCAAAACGTTGGACGCATGACTCCGTAATGAGAGTGGCTTGAGAGCCTTGGTCCACTAGGGCTCGCACAAGACCGGGTGTGCAGGAACCCGCATCCATAGAACGCATGTTAACCAACGCGGTGGTAAGTAAAACCACACAGTTATTCCTATTCGCCGAAATACCACTCACTGGCGTGGGCAAAGAGGAAAGTTCCGGTACTGAGGTAAGCTTAGAGGAAGAGAAATTACATTCACTTGTTAAAGTTATATTTGAAATCATATCTTCGTGTATAGAAGTATGATGACGCTGGGAACACACACGACAGTTGTGTCGTGACTTGCACTCATTGATATTGTGACCAGAGAATAAGCAATTGTTACAGATTTTATTACGTTCGATAAAGGATTTTCTTTCAGATAAGGTTAATTTATCAAACTTGTCGCATTTGTTTAATGGATGTGCATTATCTTTACAGTAATTACATTTCATGTTACGACCGGAATTAATGGTAGTCGCAGCATGGACTTCCATTAGAGGTGCAGTATGTGCAAAAGACGAATCACGCGCTCGTGAGCGTGCAGTAGCGTGCAGTGGGCTCGACTGCGTGCGCGCCATCGCTGCCCGTGAAGCGACGGCTTGGCGTGACAATGAGTTAGACATACGGTGGTTTGCGGCTCCGTTGCTACACGAGCTGACGCCCATACCGAGCTTGGATGACGTGACGGAGGACATTACCTCGGAAGCCGACAACTCTTTGTCTAGAAAGTCGATAAGGTCACTTACCGGTGAGATCTCACTTGGTGACTTCAACGATAATTCAAATCGTTTTCGAATATTTGGCGTAATTTTACGTAACAAAATATTCAACAGAATGAAACTCCATTCGGTGACCGGTAAGTTGAAAGATGTCAACGCAGTTAAATTTTCATGATAAACATTCAAAATGTTACGTAAGCTTTGTTCAACACTTTTATCATTGACTGGCTCGACATTAAGAATTTTATCCAAGTGCTTAGTTGCTATAATTCGATCGTTCTGATAACGATTCAGTAATATTTGCAAAGCGTTACTATAGTTATCCCCAGTTATGGGAAGTGATTTTACTAAATTGTAAGGTTCACCCCGTAAGGACAAAAGCAGATAACGGAAACGTTCAACATTTGATAATTGTTCGTTTTCATGCACTAATGATATAAACAAATCGTAGAATGCATTCCATTCGGTTATACCGCCATGAAAATTCGGTAACGCAAGTGTCGGCAGCTGAATTCTCGAGTGACCTTGAGAATAAATGGTAGGCTGTGGTGCGCTGACCAAACTTTGTCTACGTTTGATTTTCATTTCATCCGCTATAATTTGAACTTTATAAGTTGTCGAAATTATTACGTATTTCTAATTGTTCTTCAGGTATAAACTCGCCGGTTTTTGCTAATAGTTTCTCAATTTTACCTTGTATAAGGAAAAATTGCTTCTTCACACTGTTTAATTCCTTAACACGGGCACGAAATTCTGCTTCATCGGCAGAACAATCAGCCATACGCTGGATGCTATTTATAAAAACTTCGCGTTCAAATGTTAGTTGTTGAAGTTCCATAATAAATACAAATAATAAATATGTTTTTGTAATATATATGTATCGAAATAGTTAGCTGTTAAGTACGAAGTACACTAACAGCGATACGATAGTATACGATATTTCAATATGAAAGCTAATACTATTAGTTAATGTAATTTATGGTAAGTTTTACACGGATATATCAAACCTGCAAATTATAAGTGTGTCTAGTACGTAATACGTAGACAGCTTATTACAATTTCCAGTATGAAGTTATATTACGTTAAGGTAATTTTAAATTGATTAGCATAGCTTGCTCTGGAACGTGTGCATAAGATATTAGATAAGAGTTGTATTGTAAAAGGGAGCGGTCGCACCGATGCGAGCACAATGTCGCTAGAAAAAGTGAAAGGATGTGTTTACCCTCAAGATAAAATATACTTGCAATTGATGTAAATTCGCTATATTTACCTATTAATTCATTAGTAAATGAATTAGTACGGTTCGAAAAAACAGTACGCAGTGGTATTGTCGAAAAACAAATACGCTAAGCCTAGGTAATACGGAAAATTAGTTGATAAACGGTCGGTAGATTATGCCAATTTGATATAGAAAATTGTAGTTATAAAGAAATAATATGCTAGCACAAACCATAAAGCCCTTGATAATTTTAGATAATTTGGAACGAAGGACCAACAAATGTTAGGGAAAGTTAAGTTAGGACCTGTATCCACCACTCACCCGCACTAGGAGATCCTCTTCTTCGGGGTACCCCGGCGTAGTTCGTGGCAAGGTCGCTGATTGCGAAACACAAGGACACAGGTTTGCACTGACACTTGGTTTTTGGGTAATTGTTATTTTGAGATATATCGGCTGCAATTTCTCGTTAACCCGGATCGCTCAGAGCGGTAAATTATTCTCCGTCGTTAGATTCAAGAGTGAGAAGTTAAAGTTAGCTTAGATGGCAGCACTTGTGTGCGTTAAAGATAGTGAGCGGATACATGCCTTTTAATCATTAACGTAATAAAGAAAAAAGATTTGTGCTCGCATATAGATAATGTAAGTATAATTTACATAAGTACGGAACACTATCCCAGATTAGTACACAGGTGGCTGATGTAATGTTTATATATATACACGCATATACGGTCTTGTAGAATCTTCAGATTTTCCTCCAAAAATACCCTTGAATGTCCCACGTATAGGCAAACATTTCACCTGCCATTAGCAAGAACGAATGTAGACCAACATTGTCCTCTGTATCGCATGCTTTCTTTTTTCAATAGTTTACGTTTCAAATTCGATTTTTTATTTTGTGTTTCTTTGGCGTCCATTAGACAAAAAAAATATTTAAATAATTAATTTAATTTTTCTTTGTTTTATAACATGTCTTTGTCTTCTTAATTTTTATATGCTGTTTTCTTGCGTTTTTCTTTTTCTGAACTTCGAATGAATAAATAAGTCCTGCTATAATATATATAACAGATAGTAATTATGGTGCGTACGTGCAAAAGGTGAAGAATTGCGTCTCTCATTTCTATGAACATATTCCTGTATATATGGGCACATTAATAAGGGGTTACGTTCTAAGAAATACATTTTATAAAGGTAAAACAAAGTAAATAAGTCGTAATTTCTATGTTAATGAAGTAACAACAGTAGTTACGTGACTGCCGCCATATTTGGCGCATCAGGGTTACTGACTGTTGTCATGAAATGAGTAATGACTTTGTTTAGCTTCGAAACGTGTGGAGTTTCACACGCGATTATTAATATATTCCAATAATTATTCTTTGATATAGTCCAGGTAGAATAATATCATTTTAATATTCATGTCGTTATGACGAGTTACAAAAAGTCTACAAAAAAGAGCGCTGGAAATCTTCGGAAGAGATCTTGACCCGAAGGAGGGTTTGTGGAAATATTACCTACTACCATATTGAAATGAAAACCTGTGAACCTATTGGAAAACGCATACAGTTAAAAGTATATTAGTGTTTATATTGAAATTAGAAACCTAAATAGATTGACTTCAACATAAGAATTAAGAGCTAAACTAAGAATAAGTAATTTTGTTTTTTCATGTAAAATAAGGCTTTCTTTTTTATTTTATTTATAACTAGCTTGTGCCCGCGACTTCATCTGCGTAGAATAGATTCCTTGAGTTTATGTTGACACGCAGCGAAAGCTTGCAAATGGAAAAAAAAACATCCCGAGTTTGAAACGTTCCTCATTGGTGCTCCGCTCCTGATGCTATTGGCATGATGATATATGATATCATCCTTCCTCGATAAATGAGCTATCTAATACTAAAATAACTTTTCAAATTGTACCAGTAGTTCCTGAGATTAGTGTGTTCAACCAAATAAACCCTCCAGCTTTATAATAATTGTGTATTAACTCTTCTCTCGTACTTAACTCGAGCCGTCATTTAAGTTACAATATTTTTGATACAGTGGACTGATCTTAATGAAACAGAAGACTCAGATACACTGGAGGATTAGCTTTATAATTATCTGTAGTGTAATATGTTAGTAATAGTGAGATTTTATTCTGAACCCAGTACTTCAGCAGTGATGCGTGTTCATACAAACAATGATTGAAATGTATTCTATTACTTATTCCTAAATACCTAAAAATTTCATAACAGTCGGTCGAGCCGTTTCAGAGGAGTTCGAACGGAAACACCGTGACACAAGATTTTTATATATTAGATATATATAAGAAACAGAAGGTAATCAAATTTTAACACACTATTTAAAAACCGATGAACGCAACATTCGACAATCGGTTTTTTACGTGTAAATAATTACGCGAGGAAATTCTGAATCGCTGAATCCAAACAATCCGGATCTAAACCCTTTCAAGAAGTAACAATACGTGACGAGAGTACCGAACGTTATTTTATTTTTATAGATTTCACTCGATGACTACAAATGCTACGTTTACTATGTAGAGTGCGTTAACAACCGTAGTAGAGGTCGTTATGCGGTTATACTGAGTGGATAATATGAATGTGAGAATACACTTCTTTTGAATGTTCCCTTTATTTTTCTTGAAAGGGGTATTTTTTGCAACGTTTTCAACGTTAATGGTACTTGTTTGTTATCGTCGCGGAAAAATACAATAACTTATTTTTTCTTACCCTTTGTAATTGTAAATGTAATTGTATTAAAAAAATTACTAAATTGTTTTTTACTAGAAGAGAGTTGGTCGGACATGTGCTGCTTATTGATATGAGACATCTATATAGGCGGAGGGTAAACCTGATTGTTGGCGTGGCGACGCAAAACACGAACATTGCGCTATTGCAACCCTATCTTGTAAGCCACTTATTCTAGAAGTATTACGTGGCACGCGCCGACGACAATGCGCCCTTTGATAAATGCAGCCAAACACCGCGCCAGCGCCTAGTTGAATTTTTGTGTATTGTATTTAATAAAAATGAATATTTATGTAATGAAATGAATAAACAGTCATTATTTTATGGAACTAATTTGTAACTTTTTTAGCTTTATACTTACATTATCACATTGCTGATTCCTGTCGTAATCTGTTCTTTTATGCATATAGCTTGTACAAAACAATTTTGATGTTTCCCATCTGCCAGGCGTCCCGTGGCGGCTCAATTTTTTTTTTATTTATAGCTGTGCATTGCCACTCCTTCCGCGTGAAACCTAATGTACAAAAACTCTGATTAATAAAATCATCTGAATATATTAAGTCCATTAACTTATCTACTTTTCTCTCGTGCTTAAGTCGCGTCGTCATCAAATATTGTACATTACAATAACTTATGATAGTGTGAACCGATTTTATTTAAACCAAGAATAAATGTTACTCGACAATAAGCCTTAGGTTTTATCGTCAATGCAGTTACTTTAGCAGTGATGCACGTTCAAACAAAGAGACAAACAGATAGATTTGTTAAATAGTTCTCTCAATTGTATATTATACTATATTGTTGTTGTTCTTATTATTGATTTCTGGGGAAATTAAATGATAAAACGTAATGCACGGCAACTGGTTTAATAAGCGCGTGCGTCCCCGTGCCGAGCGTAACAATGACTGCTTGACTGGTTGCTACAACACGCTGTCATTTGTAATTATAATTGTGTGCCTACAGATTCATGAGGTTTCTTGAATTCTTGAGGTTGAGGTTCTTTTGTAGGTGGTAGAGCCACGCTGAAGTTATTACTGGTTTCAGCATGAATGGGTTGGCTCGCTTGGGGTAGTACCACCTTCTAACAGAAAACAGATGTAAAGTAATAGTGCTTGCATTGTTGCGTTCCGTTCTGTCAGTGAGAGCGTCGGAGGCCAACCTCCCATCCCCTCCCTCCGCCACCTCCCCCATATCCATTCCCCCAAACACAGGTAGGCAACGCACTTGTGACTCCCCTGAAGTTTCAAGTGTCTATGGGCGGCAGAGATCAGTTAACATCAGCTGACTCGCCTGTTCTTTTGCCACTTATGACATAAAAAAAATATTGGCCCTCGGACCTATAATTATATTTTTTTTATAAAGTATATTAATTAATCGATCGTATGATGAGCTGCAATATATCAATATTACATCTACACAGGTCACACACTATGTGTCTCTAGTTGGACGCAAGCCGCGCAAGTGCAATACGGTCGGTCACGCTTATCAGTATGTCATGATGTGAAATTATGAATTCATCTCCTGACAAAAAATACCGATCGATGAGCGGAAAAAGGTTTTAACTTCAAAAAAATAACAGTACCATTGACTTGTGGGTAATTTTTAAAATATTGAGATACTACCAAATGAATAAACATGAAGAAATTTCGTATAGACTACGAGAGTTGCGTATATTTCTGTATATATTTGTAGATGGTAGAAGATACTGATGATGTAGATAATACAGAAACTAAAGGCACTACGTAATTCCTTTATGACATCACATTGTTATGGGTGAAAGTCGGAATAATCCGAAGATACATTAATTCAAACAAAGCCCGCGACGTCTGCAGCGGCCATTACTTGTACGCGCCTTTCACATATTGCGCCCGTCAACTTCGCTACATTATCCCTTCCGTGGATACATTGAGGTAATTTACACCATGATTATATTTTTATTTGATATTATATTAAAACAGGTTTAAGACTTGTGTAGTACAATGTTTTATTATTCGCCCAACTAAAAAAAAAAATAGCACGAACGCTAATTTCTCATCAAATCGTAGGTTCGACGATTAACATTTAGGGAATTATTTTATTAAGACTCTTCTTATAATAAAAGAACATTTATAATGAAATTACTTATATATTATACTTTCTTTGGTATTTATTAATCAATGAAAAATCTCAAGAATATATAAATTAAGATACAAAAAAAAACAATTTTCCGCGGTACCGTAATTTTCTTCTTTCCATTGACTTCATTAACTATATTATATAACCTCCGTTATTCATATAGAACATCATTTTCATTCTGTATCGAATTATTGGCTCGAAAAATTACCTCTCATACAAACTACCTTCTTATCATAATAGTACCAAGCAAATAAAAAATAATTGAAAGCCAATGAAAAAAGGTTTGTTCACAAACACAATTCCGTTAAGTATTTATTATTCCAAAATTGAATAGAGAATCCTTGATGTCGGCAAATTAAATGAATCGTCACGCGATTACATACCACACAGCGCCTGACCACACCCAATCTCTCGTAATAAATCTACAGGGTTGTCGCAGACAGAAAAACCCGTCGCGGTGAACACCATGTAATAATGGGATTTATTAATTTCACGCCTCACGCCCGCCTTTATTGCTTTAATGCTTCTAACTTGATTAATAGATTATTATTTGATTTTAACTGTCCGCGTGAAGGCGGGTTCCGAACTAGATTTCATAAGCGGCATATAAAGGGTCATACATTATAAAAAAAACGATATCATAAACCGCTGTATATTTTGAGGTGCTTATATATGATAAAATGGAGAGAAAATTTTATAAGTTTGGTATTAATATTATTCCGACCTTTTATTGCCATCTGGTCGGCAGTTATACGCCATAAAATACGAGTGTCATGTAGTCCCTACAAACCTACATTCCAGTGGTGTATAGTCATCGTGATTTCTGGCACTAGAATTAAAATGTTAATTCTGTATTATCTACATCGACCACTGTATGGATACTATTCTCTGGCTGTGTCTTTGGTTGTCATTGGTGCTCCGCTTTTATAGGTCTTAGGGTGATAATACGTAGCCTATAGCCTTCGTCAATAAATGAGTTATCTAACAAAAAATGTTAATACCATAAATAATCTACATCTACCAATTTATGAACCTATATTTTCATTCTTCCATTAGTTAATTTTTAAAAATACAAAGAGTTTTTCAAAATCTTTGAAATCGTTTATTAATTCAACTGTTATTACATATGTAAGAAAAAATAAACAAATGCAAGAAACAAGCTCACATTAATATAGATTTTAATGATTTCTCAAAAAAAAAAAAAAAAAATCTTTTTCTTGCCAAATTGTTCTCCGTGTCCTTTTCTTTAATCTTGGACAAACTGTATGTAAAATTTCATATTGAATAATTGATCAGGGCAGCATAAAGGCATGAGAAACAAACTTATCATATTTATAATATTAGTTACAATTGATTGGGATGAAGAAAATGTACTGATACTCTTGCTATATTATTCCTGAAAAAAAATGACAATTCAGTTATGAAGCAGAAGTGAGTCAAATATCAAAAAATGCTTTCGTCAACTTTATATATTGTCACTGTCGTACTCAAAATTCTACAGTTCAGGCAGAGCATGACAACGATAGCTTTTAACTATTGTCTTGCCGATCAACATCGCCGAAGGTTTATACTCGAACTGATAAATCAATTGACAGAAAGTTCAAATTGTAGTCCGGTGAAGCTGTTAAGACCTTGCTGGGTCAATAGCGTAGTCATTTCGAAAAAAAAATAAAATAAAAAAATAAAACAGAAAGTTCAGAAATAAACTAAACATATAGGAGTCGCTTTTATTCGTATTGAACGGAAACTAAAGTAATTAAATTAGGCGCATAAAATGAAAATTTGCAAAGTAGGGCGGGACTTATAATTTTTTAAAATAAAAACAATAATATATTTTAATTGTATGGTATGATTATGATGAAAATCACTTACTTACTGGTCATTTTGGGTAATATTTTTCTTAGTTAATTTATGGGGACAAAGTTACAAATAAAATAATCCATGTTATTCATTAATATACAAAAACCCAAGATGCACACTTAACATTTCACAGCCGATACACAAAAATGAGTACATAGTTTTGGATTGCGTTGCTCGCGTCCTTGTTAAAACAACTTCAAATCATTCAATGTCATAGGAGGCAAACGAACAGGCGGGTCACCTGACGTTAAGTGATCACCGCCGTCCATAGACACTAGCAACACCAGGGAGTCGTAAGTGCGTTGCCATCCTATGTTTGGGGTGAAAGGGGAAGAGGGGAGGGGGATAGGAGAGGAGAGGGTTGGGTAGGGGAGGTGGGCCTCCGGCACTCTCACTGAACGAATGCAACGTAACAATGCAAGCACTGTTACTTCACGTCTGTTTCCCGATATTAAGCTTCAGCGTGGGTCTACCACCTATAAGTAAGGTAAGGTCGAATTTGCAAGTTTATGGTATAACTATAACCACGTATGTATATAGGGGAGTTTTTGCGGACGGTTTTGAGCGCTACTTTTATTCGGGATGTGTCATTATCAGTATTGTCTCTATATATTTATCTTATTTGTTACCACTTTCTTACATTCACATCTTGAGTTATATACGAATTTGTGAGATTACCGAAAGCTCAATACAAGATTCTTGGCTTCACGTGAAATAAAAAAAATATTACACTAAATAATAATATCTTTTTTCCTTATCTTCAAATGACTTCCCAGTAAAATAAAAAAAGAAAACAATTATATAATAAACTACAGCTCATTGGCATGCTGTAGATTTATTTTTAATAGCTAATTCATCATACAAATATACTGAAAGCGGTCAAATTGTTGTACATCTGACTGCCTTATTAAAACTGTCCTTATATCTTAAGACAACTGGGAATCCCAGTATCAACCTGTTATTTCGAATAGACTTCTTACGCGATGCAAAGAGTATTCTACTTAGTATTCCTTTCAAAGCTCATTCGACCTTAATTACTGGACAATTCAGTTAATACCCAGATACCAAAGCGCCTCAAAAACTACGACACTGTCCACTAGGAACGTAGATGATAATCTTAAAAATTAGAGCACAATATATACACATCGCCTTATGCAACATTTCTCAATGGGAAATACTTTGATCTAAACCTATTATTTATATTAGTTGGCCAAAACTATATATGTTGGATTACAAATATATTTTACAGTATAATAAAGTTAGCTTTCCTCCCGGATTCGCTTACCCAGACGTAATTTTGTAGAATTTTTTTTCGAAACCGTTGAAAGACTGTGTTTCTTTTATTGCGTAAGATAAACATTAATATGTTTACAAATAAATTTAATTTTCAAAAAATATCATCTCTCATGCAGTTATCACCGTTCTAGGGGTTGAATTGTAATTTTCGATTTCTATATATAAATTTCTGATTTCTAAATTTATTATTTTATGTTGAGCGATGTATTAGGAAAGTGCAGTTTTTATACAATAATGTATACACATTATTATGCATATAGTTTACGAAAGACCAGAGAGATAAGAATTCCCACGACATACTTTGTGTTTTCGTCATACCGATTTACATTTGGAACGCTCTTTGGGCCAATAACGAAGCTCGAGACATTTCCTTCAAACAGTTATCGGTCTCCTTTTCTAATAAAAGAGATATCTTATCAAAAATATAACTCTTTCACACATTTGTATGTTAAACACGGACAATATTGGAAAATATAGAAAACATATTATGAAAAAGTCTTAATTTTACTATATAGTTTCGAAGCGTTACGTGTGTAAATTGTATCCATACTCCAAGGCAAAGTTGCTCATCTAGGAACGAATTACGGGGCTGTGAGAGGAATACGAATATTATCAAAAGCTTATGTTGTTAGACCAGCGTTCCTCCTTTATTTTATAATGAATTATAATATACAACCGAATCGTGTTATTAATATTTTCTTATAAATAAAAATTGTGTTTTGGTACCTAAGAATATGTTCGCGTATTGATTATTTCTTTGATATTTTAAAGATTTTTGTCTTTGCCTATAATCCCAGGTGGTTAAATTATAATCTATATCTCGATGATAAGATATTCTATTGCTCATAACTATGAGGACTATTTTTACAGATAATTAAGTTTTCTATAACGTTGCTCTTTGCACTGTTTTGGTAGAAATTTAATATGTGAAAAACTAAAAAAAAATAATATCTTAAAGCTGTTATAATTAACACGAGTCGAGTTATAGTAAAATTGTCATAGGATCTATTGACTAATGCTAAATACCAGGTGACTGTTTAGAAAGTAGCAATAATTATGGAGAACACTCGATTCTAATTAATTAAAATAATAGGTGCTTAATATTTACCTTCATTATGTAAAAAATACAAAAATTATACTCATTCCTCTAAGCGTCTATGTTAAAGCACAGTGTCAATGATCGTCGGGTTATTTCACTTTCATTTGAAAGGAAACTTGAAAATGTCGGGAAAAAAACAAAAGTGTTTATTGGTCGAATTTCTCGAACTGATTACGCTATTGACCTAGCAAGGTTTTAACAGGTTCACCAGACTACTAAGGCGAGCGCTCAGGGCACTCAGATGATTATATTTGACAACTAGCTTAAGAGTGCACGGCACACCTCGACTTCGGGTGTTGCCTGATACGTGCATTTTGCGACCTATTTGAGCTAACCTAAACTAACTATTCATACATATGTAAGTATATATATATATATATATATATATTAATATTACGCGTACAGATTATTCTACGCGTTACTAGTCTAACATAAGCGCAATATATTATGACCATGTCGATGTCATGGGTGATGTGGACCCATAAGTTTCTCTCCTATTAAATTTTTTGAAGTGAAGACTTTTTATGCGCGTTGAGGGGTACTTTTTATACAAGGAAAGTTTATGGATACGTCAGCGCCATGGTAGTAAAACGTCACGGACCATATTGAGTTTACGTTAGACTAGCGAGAGAAAGTCATAAGGGCTGCCGACAGAGGTGAAAAATCAAAACAATGGAATTTAAACTGTGTTATCTTTTGATTTTTTTTAATAATTATACTGTGAATTATATTTAAATTTAATAATTTTTAAATTGCAATTTTTTTTGGCACTTATTTCTATTTATTGGCACTCCGAACAATAATTACATATTTTCACACATATTAGATTTACACAGCCGCCCAAACGTAATGCAGTCACACTTACTAGCATGTTATGATGCGAAATCATAAATTTATCTCCTCTCAAAAAACTAAAAAAATTTGCACTTCAATAAATTATGTTTTACGGCTGCATCAAATTTTTCTTCGTCGCTCAACGCGGCCAAAGGAGTTTCCAATTCAAAACACGTCAAAACTTATCATCACGGAGCCGACGAAACTCTATGTAAATTCAATTCGCAATCGATATAAACTAGCCAATATCGAGAGAGAATTTCATAAGACGGGCGTATATTAATTGATATTCGATTAAATCCTCGACCTGTACTGATGCCGGCATTCCCTGCGACGAGGCACGAAATTGGATTTCCAGATGCAATATCCATTCATTCCAACTTCTATTATGGGGGGTGTAACTTAATAAAACCTTCCAGTCTTGAGTAGGTATATACGTTGTAGGAATCGAGCGATGACCGTTTTTAATAACGATCAGATAATGTAAACAGAGAGTGAAGGCAGTTATGTGTTAGCTGTTAAATTTTTTTTTACATTACATTTTAAGAACAGGTAAATATTAAAAAAATGTAGTATGTGGCCTCGCGAATCGTTAAAGATTAAGTTTCAGGTATTCGGTATCTTAACTACGACTTCCCAATATATTCTTGATAATTTAATGTATGCCCGCAAAAACTTAGATCAGCTAGATTTAGTAAACGACCAACTAAATACTAAATCAGTAACAAATTGGTCATTTCATGCTTCAGACTCAATAAGACCAAAAACAGTTTTATAGGTAATAGTTTTATAACGAAGTTCCAAACCATATTACCGATTTGCTGGATAGTGAGTTCAAGCATCATATTTCATTGAGGGAGGCGTTACTTTGCGGAAATCCATCACTGAATACTAAGGTGGATGCTACTTTGCACTTCCGTCTGGAATTGATTGGCCACTACTACGTCTAACTACGACAAAAAGAAAATCAATTAATTAATAAACATATATTTTGTATAATTAATAAAAATATAATAATTAACAATATATAATATAGTGGTCAATCAGTTCCAGGCGAAAGTGCAAAGTAGCGTCCACCTTAGTATTCAATGAAAATGTCGAGATTACACGTCAATCTACAACATATTTTAATTAATTTATGTTAGGTTTGCCTTATAAAATTAACATTTTTTTTACAAAAAAATATATCTCTTCTGCTGTCACTCGGGTTCGAACTGGGGTTACTCGGATTTTCAAAGCAACAGATTTCCGTCAGTTATTTCGGTTTTGACAGCGGCGTCGAAATTAACCTTTATATTCTAGCTACATTTTTCATTGCCTAAAAACTCAGTTAAAAAAGTTTTCTATGAGCTTTTTTAGCTATATCAAGTATAATACACATATTATATGTATATAGTATAGTATAATATATACTAATGCAAGGTACTAATACTTATACAAATATACATGTAGAGTAGTTATTTGGGCCTTTTTTTTTCGAAATGTCTACGCTATTGACCCAGCAAGGTCTTAACAGCTTCACCGGACTACGTTATTTGGGCGTTACTTAGCATGTCTGCTACAACGTCTCGCTGCAACAAAAATCGTTTGATTTCTAAAAATATTACTTTGAAACTATTTACATAGATCAAAATATTAGTAATTAAAACAACAAAAAAATTAAATCGCGTTTCTTGGTTCACCGTTGAATATCAAGAACCTCAACCTTTTTTAGCTACCATCCACAAGTCATTAACAGCTCTCCATTCAACATAC
Organism: Antheraea mylitta; assembly: GCA_014332785.1. Classification (NCBI taxonomy): domain Eukaryota; kingdom Metazoa; phylum Arthropoda; class Insecta; order Lepidoptera; family Saturniidae; genus Antheraea; species Antheraea mylitta. The sequence continues at coordinate 3,016,857 of JACEII010000028.1, read as the reverse complement.
TTCACGCTTCTATATTACAGATTTTACCATAAATTATAAAATGAAAAATTAATTTATATAAAAAAATATAATTATAAGCTTTATTGTGATGAAATTTCGACCGCTGGACAACCTCTAGTAGAAATAATAGAACAATTAGTATAAACATTGAATTGGTGTATCTCGTAAATATTTTGTGCATTCAGTTCCAAAACCGAAGCTCATTTTAGAATCTGGACAGGCATCCGCCATATTGTTAAGCGGTTCTAATTTCAAAATTCAAAATGGCAGAGCGTTCGGCTATTCTCGCGCGGCCGTTGAATAGTTCGGGCCCTCAGATGATTAATAACTAGATATTAATCAAAGCATTATTCTAACCCGAGCCCGATTAAATTCCCAAAACGGTTCGACTATACGGTTTTGTGCTTGTCGAATTACGTAGCGGAATTTTGCTGCTTAAATTTTGATTTTTTATAAATATGACAATCATGACGTGTTTATTTTGTGTCATAATACACTATTTATAAGGAAAACACCCCGATTTTGAAACATTCTTCATTGGTACTCCAATCCATTCGTGACGATATATATCCCATAGCCTTCCTCGATAAATGAGCCTTCTAACATTGAAAGAATTTTTCAAACTGAACTAGTCGTTTTTGAGATTAGCGCGTTCAACCAAACAAATAAACCCTCCAGCATTATAATAATATAGATATCTCTAAATCTCTCTGTACATGACTATTTTAAATTTTGTTATAAAAATCTATTATGAAGGATATATATCATGAAGTTGATGTAGAAATAATTGCCAGTTTGCCCATACGTTTGTGTATATTTAACGCAGAAGTGACTTGATATATTCTTATGAAATTTTGAAAAGTGGTTTTCGTACCTCACTTGATAAACTAGAAATTGTCAACAATGCAATTGATAAATATAAAAAACTAATAATAAATCTTTTTGAAACAAAGAGAAGATATAAGTACGAATAATCTAATACCTTTAAACGAGCAATTCTTGTATATTTTTATATTTCTATATATTCAGGATCTAGGAAACGGCGTCATCTATTTCCGTGAACCTTAGTATATAGATAGTTTCGGGGACGATAAATCGATATAGCTAGATTTTATTCACAGAAAAAAAATTAACGGATATTTCAGGCAATGTAAAAATATAGCTAGAATGTCAAGATAAATTTCGACACCGGTATCAAAACAAAAATAGCTCAGATGTAAATCGGTTGCTTCGAATATCCACGTAACCCCAGTTTGAATACGAGTGAGAGCAAAACGGATATTTTTTTTGTAAAAAAAACTAATTTATAAGGCAAACCTAACAGTTTATTTTAATTTAAAATTATTTTTTAAAGAACCGAGCTAGGCTCGGTCGCCCAGGTACTATTGTTTTAATTACTCACAATTGACTTTAATTACAATATCTGTAGACGTAAAGCTATAATTCAAGTGGAAATTAATTACTGTATTATACAATATTGTTACACTTTGTATACGAAATTATTATAAATAAATAATGATTCATCGATCATGAGAACGCAATAAAATGAGTTCTAAAAATACACTGTCTCGAATGTTGTCGAATCGTTCGAGTAATGACATCTACTTTCTAGTCTTCCACTCTTCTGTATTGAAATGCATATGGAAAGCGCGTCGTGGTTCATCGAGCTGAGTTCTTTTCTAAACATCTGAGGCAATACAAATACAAGACAGCGATCTTCAAGAAGACTGCAACTGCAGTCATAAAATGTAAGTTTGACTGTATTGTAACCGAGTCGTTTCATTTCAAAATGAGTTAAAATCGATTTTAGCCGTTCTTAATGTTTTATAATATTTTTCAAGAACTTCAGATTTTTTACACGTAAAAGATGAAAATCATAAAATATAAAACTACATAACTTGTGACGGCAAAATTTAAATTTCGTTTACGGTGTATAAAAACTGGAAGTCGTAAAAATAAACATGTTATATGAAAGAGTAAAGTTGGATTTTGCTCTTTTTGGAATATAACAACACATTTGTGAACCAGTAATGAAACAGTGATAATGTATAATATATATAAAAACTCAGCAATGAACCTACGTTAGAATTCTACGAGTCTAAATCTTTGATGTAGGAAAGGACTAATCAGACCATAGCTTGGTATTAGGATTTTTTCTACTATCCGTCTAACTTCCACTATTCCGGTCACGACGTTTAAAAGCCCGACCTCCGTAGTCTTTGTTAATATGAGATCATTGTCTAACGATAAAATTTATAAATAATAACTGTAGAAGCCACACTAACCAATATTATCTCAAAAATATAAGCAGTAAATTCATTTTGAACGTTAAGGCAATTCTAATTTCTTGACTTAGGGTTATGAAGATAGAGGTCACAAGTTAAGGTAAGGATATAAACGTCCCGCGTATTTGGGGCAGCCCTACATATGACGGACACTGAATACAAATGGGATGGATAGAGCCGAATTCAGGGTGTCCCTTGAGGATAAGGTTTGGATTTTCGAGTGATCTTTTCTTATGTTGGGTGGGATGTAAGGGGTGTCGAGTAACATCTTAAGACTTGAGACACCCAAGCCAACCTCACCTGCACGTGGTGCACCCTGCTGATCAACGAACGAGACAATGGCGATAGCGGGGTGGTAGGGTTATACAGTCCGACTGGGTCGCAATCACCATGTACATGGCGAAAAAGCCCGTCATAGTGACTCGCTTCTGCGCGTCGCGTTTCGGGATCAGCCTGTGCATATCCAGTACCGGGTGACTTTCGTCATTATGGCCGGCATGACAGCGACGACCGACGATGGATGATCTGTCTCTCGGTGGTCGCCACTGTTCTTGGATTGTACTATGCTTACCATCAGGCATATTGCAGTCACATTGTCGTGCTTCAATAAAAAAAAAAAAATGTTAAAGCTTGTGATGCACAATATATGAAAATCACACACTTCGTGTAAAAATAAGCAAAGAGATTAGAATTTTTCAATAAGTTGATCGCAAATTCAATTATTTTCGTTTAATCAAGCTGCATATTCAATTAATTCTACCAATTGTACTCGCGTTAATGACTTTTAATAATTATAAATTCCATATAACACACGGCTGTTGTGTTTAGAGTCGACTGTCCAAATAAATCATGCAGAATGGTATCTCGTTGACATAGGCGTTCACAGTTCGGCCTTTTGATAATGCTTGCTTTTATTTATGCTGCCAACTCTCCCTCGAGTTCTGACACTACACACTTTACCACACGGTCCGCTTACACTGTTATTTAACTTTACCCTTAGCGCACTTTCTGACCTGAAGTTTGTATAATAATTGATCCAATTTTAAGCTCATAACGTGAAGTTAGTGGACTATAAACTTGCTTCATAAATCGGTTATAAAAGGTAAAAATATATTTTTATTCTGATCAAATAAAAGAACAATTTCTCGACATTGTAACAATACTATAAATCATTTTTATTAAACGATACACATAGAACCTTCATGGTTAGATGAAGCCAACATTTTCCAAGTCATTTTTTTATATCATATAGGAGGCATATAGGAGGGTCACCTGTTATTAAGCAACCACCGCCGTCGATAGACACTTGCAACCCCAGAGGAGTTGTAAGTGCGTTGACAGCCTGTGTTTTGGGGAATGGAGAGAAAGGGAGAGGGGAAAGGAGAGGAGAGGGAAGAGGAAATGGGTTTCCGGCGCTCTCACTGACCGAACGAAACGCAACAATACAAGCACTGTTACTTCACGTCGGTTTTCTGTGAGAGGGTGGTACTACCCCAGACGAGCCGAACCATTCATGCTGAAACCAATGATGGCTTCAGCGTGACTCTACCACCTACAAAAATATTACATATCAAATGTGCAAACAAGTTTTGTGTTTAATATTCTACCTAATTTGCCCTCGGTACATACCTGTACAAGACCGAGTCACGTGTATGTGTAATATGACCCTAATAAATATCACTTGGTACACACACATATGTTTACAGCCTCGCAGGGCGATATATTTTGTTGATTGAATGGACATAAATTTTGATCAACAATTAACTATTAAGACAAAATAAATAAGATACCTATTAAATCAATAGAAAACAGAGTTATCTATATTTCTATACTAATATTATAAAGAAGTAGTAAAGTTTGTGAGTTTGTGAAGTTGAGAGTTTGTGGCGTTGGGAGTTTGTGACGTTGGGAGTTTGTGACGTTGGGAGTTTGTGACGTTGTAAAGGGTAATCTCAGCAATTACTGATTCGATTTGAAAAATTAGTTCAGTGTTGTCGATGCAGTCAGGATGTATTAAATACCAAGTAGTTACTTTAACTCGTTATTTGGCCAGAGTTACGCCTTACAGTACTTTTTACAATGGAATGCGTATATAACACCGACATCTTGCCTTTTATAGGCCGAACTATATAATTTATAAGACGAACTATATAACTCAAAGCAATTACCATTTACTTATAATTCTGCTATATGTTTTAAGTAACACAAAGATAATAATTAACGAACAAATTAATATTATTTACGTACATCAATTCTATATAAAATCATTGTTATATCATTGTTATTTATGTATCTGAAATATGTGTATGTGTGTAGAGTAGAGACATCTAGCCCTTTATAGGTCAAACTATTGAAGTCAAAGCAATTACTATTACTATAATAAAACTAATGTTATGCAAGTAATAAATGAACAATATCAATTCCTATTATGTCTAATTGAAATCTATACCATTATAATAATTCTCATTTATGTATCTTTAATAAAATGGCGTTAGTGTTAATGTGTCTCTCTTATATGTTGGCGCTTGGCGCTAGTATCAATGCGTATCTCTAATATTTGGCGCTAGTATCTCGAGTCACGAGCGGCACCGGAGGTGGGTAGCTAACACTATATATTATTACGCTAAAACCAATAGGAGTGGGGCACTAATGAAAAATATTTCAAAATCGGTATTTATCCTCTTAAGAGCTTTCGCTGCGTATTAGCGTCAGCCCAAAGTAACTATTCTACGCGAACAAAGTCACGGGTAGAGGCTAGTAGACTTACAAGTTTTTTGAATGTCTATGTTAGAAATGTTTCTTAAATGTCTAGTTGTTATTTTTACTAGAATTCCTTTTGATATTTCCACTCGAATATATGAAATTACTATTCAGTGTTAATAGTGCATTCGGCCGCCGTTTCGGTGGACGTAGGTTCGACTCTTAACAATTGAGTCGAATTTTTCGGTGACGGAAAACATCGTGATGAAACCATACGTATAGATAGGGCTTTTACTAAACCCTCTAGTTGAAACCATGCACCTATGGTGTGTTCCGGCAGTTTTACTTGAGAGACAGCCTTCCTTTAGGCTTGGCGTGTTTACATCTTAGGCTACATCGACATCTAATATCAGGGAGATTGACGTTAAGAGCTAAAACCTAAGAATAAAAAAAAACAGTTACTCGTACTCATGTCCGATAGTCATTTGTTTTTATGCATTACAAATCAATGCGTCAGGGCTTCTTGACTAAAATATGTAGATATTAAAGAATTGAGGGTAACACTCATCACTAATAATGATCGAAGGCTATTAAATAGATTCGTAATCGATTTGGATACAAATCTCATAATAAATTAAAGCTTATGCTAATAAACAACTAACTTTTATACGTGGCTTCGCTCGCGTTAATTTAAATTCAAATATTATAGTTTCGATGTTGTAATAAAAATTATTCTTTATGAATTGTTCATTTGATTAATAAAGAGATATACAGCGCGCGTCAAACGTTTTGACCGCTCTGAATATAGTTCAAACACAAATTCAGACATAAATACGTATTATATATGTATGATATCAAGACAGCTCAAGTATAAATAAATGTCGATTTTATATACTTATGATAATATTTTAACTTTGTTCTATATTAAACTTTTGATCATATTCCCAAAGCTACGGCTATCTTCAGAGCAGACAAAAAGATTGTACTGTCATGACGGCGCGGCGTCGAAAACTAGCATGTTGTTTGTACGAGTATTTGCTTTAAGTGTAGTAAGTTAAAAGACTTTTGAATGAATGGTATACTAATATTATTTAATTTAAAACTGTTTTTAGTCAAGTTATTATACTTTTTAAGTAGTTTGTTTTCGTTATGTGCTACAATTATTCAATTCGAGTAAAAATTATATACATTTAAAGAATATATAATTTTTGATATGAAACATCTACGGGTGGAAGGTAAACCTAATAATTACCGTGGCGACGCAAAACACAAACTTTACACTATTAACGAAATACTCAAAAACATTTGCCACCCTATTTGTATAAACTCAAGATTCAAATTGTTTTTATTTAATATTATGTGACGTCACACACATGCGATAGAGACATAGATATAATGAATATTTATGTATTAAAATAAATAATCAGTACTTATTTTATGGAACAATTTTGATGTTTTACATCTGCCAGGCGTCCCGGGACGGCTCATTTTTTTTTCAGCCTACTTGGTCTTTATATATTAATACTTTTTCTTCAGAAGTAGTTTACTATAGGAACCTCTTATTGCAATGTTTTTAAAGCTTCAACCAATCCGTTCCGTATTCCCGTGAAATTAATCAATCAGTACAAAATTCACGAATGGTCTATTAAATTCTTGTAGAAATATAAATCGTACTAGAAAGAATATTGCTATAACGTTCTAAAATTATTCCATAGTTGAACAACGTACAATAATCAACTGCACTGAGGTAGGTACTACAATAACTTTTCTCATTTCGACTCGACTGCGCCAAGATGAAACAACTCTAGTTCTGCTAGTTAAATATGTAGTTATCCGGTTGTTATGAGTTTCTTAACCTTGGTAACTAGGGTACGCTTTAAAATTATATACCGTTGGGAACTTAGTAAGCAGATTAGTTTTAAGATGTGTAATAAGCACTACACCGAATATGTTAACGTTTCAATTTAATACTAATAAACTATAAATAAGAAAATTTATAAGGATTGATCTTTGTCACTCTGCGATACAAAAGAAATCAAGTGGATTTTAATGTAACCTGACCGTCATATATTTTACTAGCTGTGTTCGCGATTCCGTCCACGTGGAACCTAATCTATACCAATATTATAAAGAGGTAAAGTTTGTGAGTTTGTGTGTTTGTGACGTTGTGATGTTGTGACGTTGTAGGGTGTAATCTCAGGAACTACTGGTCCGATTTGAATAATTCTTTCAATGTTATATAGCTCATTTATCGAGAATTGTTATAGGCTATATATCATCACGCCAAGATCAATAAGAGCGAAGCAAAGATTAAAAATGTTTCAAAATCGGGATGATTTTTTCTTTTGAGAACTGCTGCGTGCTAGTGTTGGTGTTAGTGTATCTATTCTACGCGAACGAAGTCGCGGGCAGAGGCTTGTATTCAATAAAACAGTGCCTAATAAAATCATCTGAATGTATTAAGTCCATTTACTTATCTATTTTTCTCTCGTACTTAAGTCGCGTTGTAATTAAAATTACAATAACTTTTGATAGAGTGAACCGATAATTAATGAAACCAAGACCAAGACAGGCAGATAGACATACAGACAGACATATCTAGAGATGATTCCAAGACACCTGCAACAATTTTTTTCACAAAAATCCAAAAATTACAAACATGTTAGATTTAAGTTCTTATTATATGTATAGAAAATACATTAGAAAAGCACGGTTTATGATAATAAAATAAATAAAATAAAAAATATCGCGGTTTAGCGTGGGTTTATATTTTACTCCCCTCCGATAACTGTTCTACACAATTATAATAAAACACCAACAAGAAATTATAACGTATGTAACTAAATTAAAGGCGATAAATTACACATAGAGAATGCAAGTCACTTCGAGTACCGCGAGTAGCCACGGACGTCGCTGATTGGCTGCTCGGGATATCACGCGATCTATGGTGCGTTCAGAAATGCATCGTGCTAAAACGGTTAATATCTTGTAATTTGCAACAAGTTTTGGCATCCGAGAGCTTGCTTTGGATAAACTTATCCGAATCAATAGCTGCTGGTTGGCCCTTATACATGAATGAAATAGATGTGTTTCTGGCCTGCATCTCAATGATCAAATACGGAGTAGGTATACAGACGCTTTCAAGAACCTACATGTATGTAATTGTGATAAAAAACAAAAAGAAAAAAATGTCATATTAGACAAAATAAGAAAGTTATTCCAAAATATACGAAGGAAATATGTTTTTTAATGTGTTTTAGCTAAAATACTTATTTCCCTGTGGCATTAAGTGTTAAAGGAAAAGCAAGCTTTTAAAAATACTATGCATTTCTTGACCGCAGAGTCAGTGACAAGTTGAACTCTATTGTGCGCTTACATACTAACTGAGATTAATGGCTCCATTTAAACCTTTTCGCACATCATGATGAGAAATTGTCTTCGTATATTTTGCTTAAAAACTAGTTTTTTGTCCAAACTCGGGGAAAGAATTACACTGATGTCACTACCACGTATTATAAGCTAAGAGCATATTTGCCTTATTTTTTATGTAGAAAATTGTAACCCAGAGCTTAATAAAGGACATTATTCCCACAAACTGGTACCTGAAAAATTTGTAAGGCAATGACTTGCTTTTCATCTCTACACGTGGTAATTAATTGAGAATATATAAATTAATTCCACCTATTATTTAAAACCTCCATGCTCGTTCTGACTGTATACAATTAACTCGTTGGAGTTTTTGGCGGGATTTCAGTCTGTCATGTAGTGGATTTTATATTTTATTCATAATCTTGTGTTACTTGACTCTATATTGTATAAAGTTGGTGGTGTTTTATGTAATATGGTTAGTTTATTATGCATAAGTGAAGTGAATGAAAAATAATACCACGGAGCATGCAATTCTGAGATGCCACAAAAACTCCATGGAAGGTTCTAACAAGGGAGCCACCATCTTGTTAGAATGTTGATTCACACGACGCTTGTTGTTGAAATGATCGTTCTACGCTTGTAATATTATTGACTACGTGACAATGGCAGTAATAATCTGAACGATTGATTGCCAAAAATAAAGTTAAAAAAAAAACTCGTTTCCTATTACGTTTTTTTTCTCAAACTAACTACGCTATTGACCTAGCAGGGTCTTAACACCTTCACCAGACTACGCCTATTAAGTAAACAAGAGAAAAGTGTTAAAAAGTGAAGATACAAATCTTCCTTTTAACTAAATGCATGGATTTAGATCTGATTTATTATTCCAGTGCATTCATTTAGATGCAGTCTCTTGATATAATAAAAAAAAATTGAGAACGGTTTAAATTAAAAGAAATAAACCGCTTTATATGATCTCCACGCGGTAGTGGTTCAATCAGTGCTTTCTCGGACCGCGTTAAATCCGATTACAGAGTTCTACCTCAACCGGGATTAAAGGGGAAACGTTCCGAGTATTCTGAAAAAGGCAAAAATGAGCATTATTCACACATAGAGACTCGGTTTTACAGTTTGCTTTAGTTTGGGACTCACCGTGACGGATTATGTATCTAATTTGGTTAAAATATTGTATTAATGGAGTTAGGTGCTTATGACCTTATATGTAACTAACTGTGACTGCGACTCCGTCTGCCTAAAATCTAATGTAAAACAGTAACTAATACAATCATCTCAATGTATTAAGTCCATTTACTTATCTTATCTACCTTTCTCTCGAACTTAAGTCGCGTCGTCATTAAAATTACAATAATTTTTGATAGAGTGAACCGATTTTAATGAAACCAAGACTCAATATTACTCCAGGATATGCTTTTTGATTTCCTTTGTGAGGTTTTATCGTGAACACAGTAAATGTATTATACATTACTTATTCCGACATTTTTTTCACGAAAATGGAAACAGTACATTCACATTACATTTACATTCTTATTACACACACACACACACATATATATATATATATATATATATATATATATATATATATATATAT
>JACEII010000028.1:2962826-3006881 GCA_014332785.1 Antheraea mylitta | reverse complement strand
ATATATATATATATATATATATATATATATATATATATATATATATTGAAGCTGAAGTATTTACATTATATATATATATATATATAAAATGAAATTTGGGCTAGTGTACATTCGATAAACGTAAATTTTGGATTTTGGTATATGCTATAACTGGTTTCAGCATGAATGGGTCGGCTTGTCCGGGGTAGTACCACCCTCTCACTGAAAACCGGCTTGAAGTAATAGTGCTTTCATTTTTTGCGTTTCGTTCGATCAGTGAGAGCGCCGGAGGACCACCCCCCCTCCCTTCCCTCTCTTCCCCTTTCCCCATACTCACCAACACGGGCTCGCGATCCACTTGCGACTCCTCTGGTGTTGCTAGTGTCTATGGACGGTAGTGATCACTTAACATTAGGTGAACCACCTGTTCGTTTGCCTCCTATGATATAAAAAGGCTCAACATTTGAGATACTATCTCACTAAACTATTTTTACTTGTACCTTTTTTACCTCGAATTTATATTGACGATAATTTGGCGGTATAATTGGGCATTCTATCAATCGATGTAGCCTGCATGAGCTGGATATTAGGTAAAGGGAAGCATATTCGTGAAGATATGTTATGGTGTTAGGGCTTTAATGTCTGTCATGTTCAAGTTGAAAATTTGTCGACAAGCCCATTTTGCACCTGGCAGATGCAATTGAGAAGAAGCCCTCTAGATTTGGCGTGTTGGGTAGGTCTCTAGAAAATGTATTAAGAAAAAGGAAAAAAAAACATCAATATATATATATACATATATACCTACCTTTATTAGAAAATGTACCAGTAACGGGATTGAGTTTTTCCTATATTCAGTTTTTTGACCGTTCTCTCCAGCGTCACAGGCCGCAGTCATTCACTCGGTTTTCACGCTTGGTTTGATAGTCCATTCAGTTATGAAATATTGAGGTAGTTATGGATGCGGCACATTAAAAAAAATAACTCACAACACCATCTCGGAAACAGCTCTAATGATTTAGATGAAAATTTGTTTTTAGATTCAATTCTATTTTCCAAATTTACGTAGATAGTACTATCACTGAGATTTTTTTTAATTTATCGAAAATTGTTGATTTATATAAGTAATCATTATAATATATTGTAACGTCATAATAAAAAAAAAGATACTGGTTGATAATTGATAATCGGGTGATATTAAACGACTGTTGGAGTGCACACTTCTATAAAAGAAGTAAGGACTTCGCCTGGCCAGTCCCGGTAGCAGCCGAAAGCGTGGTCCGGCCAGCTTAGCATCTTTGCCTTAGCTGCCATTTCAGATGAGTGACTTCTACACTCGTTAAGAACCTTGATGATACTGGAAAAGCCTTTCTAGTCAAAATAGTCTGAGTCAATCCGAAGAAATGCTCAAGCGGTAGGTCTCATCACAAGATGCTCAAAAAATTTTGATGGCGTTTCTTCAAAATCGATACAACATAAATAGATGGAAAGATATATTCATCGGTGTTATGGTTATGTAACGGTGTTCCTATTCAGCTGTATGGTACATAATATTTTGCGAAAAGGACGCCTCATTTGCTTATCTATATCACTTAGTTCAGAATCTATTCCCAAATGCTAGTTGTAGATATTTATAGAAATATTATATAATATTTAAAGCAGAGACTTTCTGTACGACAACTTAATGGAATACATTAGTCTCATCACAGGCAACTGGTGTGCCCGGCACAAAACAATTATAATGTCACTGAATGATACAATTTTTTTTTTAATGTCATATAAGGTAAACGAACATGCGGGTCACCGGGTGTTAAGTGATCACCGCTGTCCATAGACACAAGCAACACCAGGAAAGTTGCGTGTTACCAGCTTATGTTTGGGAGGAAGAGGAAAGGATAAGAGAGGCGGGCATTCGGCGCTCTCACTAACCGAACGAAACGCAATAATCGACGTCGGTTTTCTGTGAGACGGTGGTACCACCCCAGGCATGCTGATCCATTCATACTGAAACCAATAATAGCTTCAGCGTGACTTTACCATCTATTAAATAGTAATTAATGTTATAATGTTAATACATTATAACAACAATTTTATACCATATCCATAATTTTTACGACGTCCCTGTGTTGAATGTTATTTGAACGTGCGTTCCATTCGGCCGTTCGCCACCGAGAATGGCAGAAATAGCAAAAACTCTGCTGCAATCATTCCGCGCTCGGCCACCGTGTTGTGTGCATGATCCCTAACGTATTCCAATGATAGAGTTTTTTTTTACCAAAAAATATATGTTATAAACTACTGTTGTATGTAAAAATTTACTTAACGCAGTTTGATAAACCTTTGCGATTATATAAATTAGTCATTAAAATAATGCGTCGTAGGTGGTAGAGCCATGCTAAAGCTATTACTAGTTTCAGCATGAATGGTTCGGCTCGCCCAGGGTAGTACCACCCGACCCACAGAAACACCGACGTGAAGTAACAATGCTTACTTGCATTGTTGCGTTTTGTTCGGTCGTTGAGAGATCCGGAGGCCACCTTCCTTCCCCCCACTCCCCCTAAACACAGGGTGGCAATGAACTTGCGACTCTTCTGGTGTTGCTAGTCTCCATGGACGGTGGTGATCACTTAACATCAGGTGACCCCCCTGTTCATCTGCCGCCTGTAATATAAAAAAAAAACCTATAATTTTTAAAGCTACTGGCTTTTACCCACAGCTTCACTCGCGTTAATGTAGATTTAACTTATCCCAAAATATATTGTGTTCCCGTGACAATATTTCAGCGGAACGATGAGTTTTATTTGAATTTTTATTGGACTTTTTGTACATAAAAATTAACATAGAAATTTTGTAATTATTGCTTAGTGATTATGAGAAAGCATATTTATTTTTTACAGGATTTACAAGTATTAGTTTAGTTAAAATCAGTTGACCTATTTCAATGATTAGCCAGGACAAATAATGTGCAATTTAATGTCATTTATATGTATAGAATATAAAGGCGAAAGGAATTGCATATTAATGTATCAATTACTACTTTATAATAACTTATTTCCCTGATGTATTAATTCACCGATATCAATCACATGTAACACAAAGGGATTTAGTGTACCAAATATGGGCGTTGTATTCTCGTCATGACATGAATTAGATTATTAGGCACCGCCTGCAGCCGGCTGTTATAATTTATTCTAACGAGCTTCGGACATACGTGACGTTACATTCACGATGCTAAAGTAAAACGTGAAGCGTTTTCACTAAATTGTAAGCGATTTAAGCGTTTTAAAGTCAATCAGTAAATAATATAACAAAGTCACAATCCATGTCTAATTGTTCGAAACTATGCAACGGATTTTGAAATGCACTATAATTATAGTAAATTTCGTCCAAAAGACTTATGAGAATAATTATATCCAGATATATAGAAAAAGTATTGTAATTTGAAATTAAAATGTATTGTAATCAAAACATGTAGTAATTTATCGAATGAATAGATCACATAAGAAGTTTAAGCTTTTTGAGAAACACTAAGATAATGTATTACTGAATTTTATAGCTTAAAAATGCCTATAGAAAAATCCGTGATAGTGTCTCCAGTGTAGTAGAGAAGAAAGAAACACAGAAATAGGACAGAAAGTAAATATTTCGTAATATAAATAAATAGAAGTGAATATATCTAAAAACTGACAACCTCTTTAGTAATAATAAGGTCAGTTCAACCTCTTTAAATAAGTATAAGGTAATAAGTAATACTGCAGTAGCGAATTTTTTTTGAACTGACTACGCCATTAATCTCTCAAGGTCTTAAGAGCTTTACCGGACTACCAAGGCAAGCGTTTAAAGCACTCAGCCGAACGGCCAATTTTCAATAGGGACCCAAAATACATTTGAAGCTGCATTTCTCACACTCACTTCATATAGGTAATTAAAAAAATATATCACTTCATTATCAACATTTCTTTACGTATAATATATACTTTTTATATATTCACTTTTTAAGTAAAATTGTCTTCATAACAGTTTAAATATCACAAACATGAACTGTGGTTATTCAAATGCATTTACATCCACTTGTTAATATTACAGTTGACTGTAATATTGAATGACAAAAACATAAGAAAAGAATATAAATAATAATATCATATTTTGAATTCAGAACGCATAATACATATTGGTAAGTTGACACGGAGCTAGTTCCAGTGAATTATGTCGAATTACAGCAGTGTCGTAAAAAGTGCGTTCCGTTTTACGATCACATTTGGTTGGATATATCACACCCGTACCATTTGTTATCAATTTCATTTCAAATAATATAGTTTGACGCTATTTATTTTTATTTTTTTGTTATTGTTAAATAAATATTAGTATTCTAGGTATATTATTTAACAAAATAAATATGAATAAAGCATCTATTTAGCAGATAAATAATGAAGAACGCAATAAACAAACTACACGTTTTGTTCCCATTGAAAACGTAATATTATTCTTGCATGTTTTAAATCATATACTTTATAGCTCTATAATATAATGATGATACTGTGCCTGATAATAAGCTCAGTACAATCCAAGACTAGCAAGATCGCCACTCCAATATTAATCATCGCTGTTATGGTTGCTACAACGCCCCTCGTTTAATCCATTGCCGAAACGTGACAACCAAAAAAGAGTCACTTTGATGCGTTCTTCACTGTATATGGTGGTAACATCTTGTAAAACATTTGAATTTGTATAATTATTAATTATTAATAATAATTAATATAAATTAGTATTTTAAATGTGAAAACCTATAGATTGCTGATCATAAAACTGTTTGTGATTAGCCGTAGGATGAAAGATTAACTGTAGCTTAAAGCTGAAGTAAATTAACATTTAGAGGCAATAACCTTTGACAAGTTATATATATCTCACCATAAGCTATATATTTTGAATTTCTATAATAGTACTCAGTACTAGTTTTATTTTGAATTTGAGCGATTACCATGGTTAGCTTGAGTGTACTTTGTGTCGGCATTCTAAAAGCATATACAGGTGTTTACTGCTTACTTTTAGAATATATAATTTGAGTGAATTTACCATTTAAATATTCTTGTAATTTCTTAAATATCATCCACTTTAACCTTAAGTGGTTATTAATAGAAGGAATTCGTGCTTATACAGCTTATTTAGATCTAAGAGATAGGTGCATTTCCATTGTTCGACTGTTACTAGATCATGTGTCGATTGGTGATAATATTTTCTTTTTATAATAGATTCTCCTGTCAAATCTATTACCTTTAAGCAATACTAATTTGCCCCATGCATGTGTCTGTGCTCAGGTGTTTGCACTTTTAGCATAAGACAGTCCAGAGTCTATGTTCATATTATCACATTAATGAAGTCATTTTATAATTAACTACACAGCGCCATCTATTGGACGAATAAGTAACACAGTGTGTACTTTATTACAGAAGTTAATTTACGCACCGTGAATAGAATCTGTTACAAACAAAAAAATAAGTAGCATGTCCCTTTATTGTACCGTGGTAGGGGATAGAGTATTACGTGAGATCTGCTGTAATAAACGTATCCAATGTTTTATTGAAAATTATACGAAATAAAAATTTCCATGTATGTTGTAAAAAAGTTCATTCGTTTGATGAAAATGTGTCACAGCTTATGATGGTTACGGAATAATCTAGTATATTCTAGAAGTCATTTTTAGTACTTCTCACAAGGCTTATGATAATGAAGAGATATATGAAATGTAAAATTAATTAATACTACTGTAGATTGAAATTAATACATGTAATAGTCTTGCACGATACGGTGACACACAAATATACATCCCTGCTACAACACTACACGATCACCCCCACACACGTGCACGCCTACATGCTTACACATGTAAGTGGAAGGGTTTACTTTTTCCCTTATCGAACTGAAAAACTCTCAATTTTCCGATAATAAATATATGGAGGAGTTGTTGAGGCGTGTATGCTTGGTACGGTACACATATACGTTTCAACAACTCATACATATATAAATAGTTAGCTAGGTTAGCTAAGATAGGTCGCAATTTTGCATGCAACAGGCAACAGTCAAGCCGAGGTGTGCCGTGCACTCTTGAGCTGGTTGCCAAAATAAAATCGATTGAGTGCCTTAAGCGCTCGCCTTAGTAGTCCGGTGAAGCTGTTAAGACCTTGCTGGGTCACTAGCGTAGACATTACGAAAAAAAAAACATGTAATAGTACTCTTTGTTAAAAATGTATACGGGAATTCTACCCACACTATTATTTTATGAGTTCGTTTGTCAGTACGAAATAATCTTTAGAACCACTTCTCCTTTACTAAAAGGATCGCTGTAGGCTGTGTTTTATAGTTATTACTTTTATATTGAAACTAGCTCTGCTCGCGGCTCTGCGTGTATTCCTTCTTATATTATTTTGATTACCATCATTATTAGAAATGGTTTTAGTAGATATTTGAATAATTATACACGTTTAATGAATTGCAATTGATTGTTTTATAAATAGTACAGAAATGTAGTACAAAAAAATACTATCCCCCCTAAAATATTGACATATACCAATTTTGGGGATGGTTGAACGTTGTAGAAGACGATGTAATACAGTGGCCCCCTTTCGCGATGCTGTCCACAGAATAACTTTTAAAACCTTTCGTCAATGCGCATGTTTCTTTGAGTGAGCCGTTTCCGAGCGTTTGTAGGTAATTTCCTTACTGTATCTCATATTTATATTGTGACCTAGTGGTGAGTTAATAAAAAAATGAAATAAATTTAAAGAAAACTCTTACGTATGACAAGGTTCTTGAGAGGGTATTTCAACAAGTGTACTTTTTTACTAAATTTTGTTGATTTTCTTACAATGCATTTAAAAAACAATGCATTATATGAATATATAGGAGAAGTACACCTCTATATAAAATATTAAAAAAAACATCTAATATAAGCCCTTTTAGCTTTTGAAATATTTTCGAAAGGGAAATTGATTTTTTTTAAATATTTTACAGGCATGCGCTTGGCCACAATCTCACCTGATGGTAAGTGACGATGAAGCCAACGATGTATAGCGCTTACCTGCTAAATGCCTGTTCACTTTACTCTTGAACACTCCCAAGTTATATGATGACGGGAAGACACACGCCGGGAGTGAATTCCACACCTTAGCCGTACGTATAATAAATGTAGAAGCAAATCGCTTTGTACGAATCTCGGGAATATCGACCACATAAGGGTGGAAGCCCTCACGACGTCTTGTCGTCCTCTGATGGAATGAGGAAGGTGGGATTATAGCATGCAATTCCTGTGCACACTCTCCAAAGTGTAATCTATAAAACACTGAAAGACTAGCTACTTGCAGTCGATGTTCTAAATTGAGCATTCTGGTCTCCCACAGCGTTTCGTCATCGATAAGCCGACGAGCACGGCGCTCAATGGAGTCAAGAGCGGCCAGCTGATATTTGGTTGATCCATCCCATAGGTGACAGCAGTATTCCACACATGAGCGTGCCTGTGCTTGATACAGGCAGAGAAGCTGTTTCGGTGTGAAATATCGCTTCACCCTAAAGAGGACCCCAAGTTTCTTATACACACCAAAATTAACATCAAAATTGAAATCTCTTACATCAATTACATTCATTATAAGAACTGTCTTAGGAATAAACTTACTTTAATCTACCAACATTAGAAGTGGTAAAAACTGAATCCTTATCTATACCAATATTACATAGCTGGAGAGCTGGAGAGTGTGTTTGGTCGAACGCGCTGAACTCAAAAACTACTGGCCCGATTTGTAAATTCTTTCAGTGTTACATATTTCATTTATTGAGAAAGGTTATAATAGGCTAAATATCATTACGTTATCACCAATAGGAGCGGATTACCAATGAAGAATGGTTCAAAATCTTAATAAAAAGAAACTAAAATTTCAGTCTTAAAATTTTAATTAGTATATAGTTAAAAATTATTTACAAGGCGATTTTTGGACAGTTTTAAAAAAACTAGTATAAAAATATGCATTGGTATTAGTAATTTTATATGCACTGTTATATAAGAAACTTTGATAGGTTTCATTTAATTACAATTATAAATTTTATTTTAAATTCCATAGTTTCAACAAATGTTTTCGCTTAAACTTATTAATCTACAATTAATAACAATACTGCACATATGGATATATATGGATATATATTAATAAGAACATAACAGAAAATAATATTATTTTTAACAGCCATCTTAAAGCTTTCAGTGCTTCAAATAGGTCTTAAATCTTCACAAACTTTATATATTTTCAAAATATGTCATAATAAAAATAAACTGCTAAATGTCTTAAGTGAATGTTTTGTGCACTCTTTTTTTTTATGTCTTAAGTGAATGTTTTGTGCACTCTTTTTTTTTTTTCGTGGGGAAATCCACCCTCCCGGGGGAGAAGGTGGGTTATGTCCGGCTCGCATGGACTAAAACCCCGCGGTGTACCGTCAGACCGTAATTGTTGGGGCGGCAAGGGATCGTACTTGCTACTCAACCTTGTAGAGCCGCCCCAACGGTCCGCCCGGCGGAAGGTGGCCGCCGGGCTCCTACCTATAGAGAAGCAGACTAGGTACACACCAGCTGCCTCCCCTCGTGTGCACTCTGCCCTAACATTACATTACTCTAACGTTGTATATTTTATAAAAAACACAGTTTAATCACATATGTTCGTTATACAGACTGAATGTTTAGACAGTAGCAATATTTATGAATAATGCTCTCCACTCGATTTTTATTCTAAATCAATTAAAAAAATAGGTTAATATTTGACGTAATTATCTACAAAAATACAAAATAAACTAACCTAACCTACGCGTCTATGTTAAAGCACAGTGTCAATAACCGTTAGGTTATTTCACTTTCACTTGAAAGTGAACGTGAGAATGTCAGTAACAAAACAAAAGTGTTTATTAATAACTCAGGGTCGCCCATTCTAACTTTCAACAACGGTCATTGCACTTAAAATGTATTTAAACCTTTGAGAATCTTAGACCAATATTAATATTACATAATTCTATAATATTATTATTTTATATGGTAAATGTGATCATAAAGTGTCATATCCTAGAATATTGCGAGCGTTTAAACTTCCACCTCTAGTACAAATTGGAAAGCGTTCCAAAAAAAAAATGACAAATTTAATAGTAAGTAAGTAAATTTAAAACTGCTGCTTACTACTTAAAAAACAAAGGTCATGTTTTGGATATGTAATTTTCTTAGCTATATATGTCACTCATCTCACACATAATTCAAAAATAAATATGCGTTTTTATTTAATTCATTTTTAAAAGTTAATAGTAATGTTAAAACATTTTTGTTTTGGATTAATCATTTGATTCTATTGTGTATCTATTACTTTCCAAAGGATGATACTAAGCATATCACTATTCCTCACAATGTACAGAATACATATAATTCAATATTACCCAGAAATACCCATGGTGTTGTGTAAAATTAATTAAAAATTGTGTCATGAGTTGCAATATATTTCTTTATTTTCGTATGATAGTTATGTTTACTTTGAATTTGAGAGCCTTACAACCTTCTATAATCGCCTGTTTTTTGTTTCTTTATAATTTGTTTCAATTTTCATTTAGAAATAGATTTTTTTGTTTATATAATTTAAAAAAGTGGCAAACAACTGAGTAGCCAAGATATTCAGTAGTAGCCTTTGATTATATGAGTATACCCTTGGCAAAAGAACCCTAATAAAGTTCAAACTTTAAGAGATAAATTAACTATGATCGAATGTCGACCACGGGGCGCCCACTAGTTCAAATAAAAAAAAAATACTTAAACTGAATTAAGTTATAAATGTACAGAAATCAAAATGCAAAGTATTATAATGTTATAAAATAATTTAAAATTGTATTTTAATCACATCGCAATGAATGTAATTTACGTGTCAGGGAGGCTTTATTTTATTATAACAAATTGAAAAGGTTCACGTAGTACTGTATCACTACTTTCTGTTAAATTATTTGCTACATAATTTGTTCCACTCAAGTCGAATCCCTGTGACCAATCTTGTGATTAACCAACAAAAAAAAATCATCGAAATCAATCAAACCGTTCTCGAAATATAATCAAAAATGCCGTTCCTTTCAAAATGTAGGAGAAAAATAATCTTCATCATATTTTTTTTTCTGCAATTTTTTCTGTTGTTTTTATGGTAATTCTGCTGTCCGGGGCAGAAACAAATAAAAAAAAATAAAAATAAGACCAACAGCTCCAAAGATTTTTTTTTAACTTTATTTTTGGCAATCAATCTTTCCGATTATTACTGCCATTCTCACGTAGTCAATAATATCACAAACTTCGTGTGATCATTCCAATATTAAGCATCGTGTGAAACCATATTCTAACAAGATGGTGGATCCCTTGCTAGAACCTTCCAGGGAGTTTTTGTGGCATCTCAGAATTTCATGCTCCGTGTTATTATTTTCCATTCACTTCACTTATGAATAATAAACTAACTATATTACGTAAAACACCACCAAATTTACACAATATATAGTCAAATAACACAAGATTATGAATAAAATATAAAATCCACTACATGACAGACTAAAATCCCGCCAAAAAAAAAACCAAGTTCCAAAGTTATAAATAGCGTAACTAAAGCGAGTCTGTTTTATGTAATTATATAGATAATATATTTAAATACTTATTTTTACGAACACCAATATATCAGATTTTTGTTAGTAAAATACAGAACAATATATTTATGTTTAAACAACCAACACACCAAGTGAAAAATGACAGCGTTATTATCTTTTCAGATTAATTAAATTTTTTTAATATCACATAGGAGAACATACGGGTCACCTGTTATTAAGCGATCCCCGCCGTCCACAGACATTAGCAACCCCAGAGGAGTCGCAAGTGCGTTGCCAGCCTGTGTTTGGGGGAATGGTGAGAAAGGAAAGGGGGAAGGGAGAGGAGAGGGGGGAGATGGGTCTCCAGCGCTGTCACTGACCGAACGAAACGCAACAATGCAAGCAGTGTTACTTCACGTTGGTTTTCTGTGAGCGGGGGGGTGCTACTCCGGGCGAGCCGACCCATTCATGCTGAAACCAATATTGTTTCAGCGTGGCTCTACTACCTACGATAATAATACATGAATATGATCATATAATGATACATGAATTTAAGTCACAACAATTATTTGCAAGAAAACTTGAAATTTCTCCCGGTTGTAATTCCTTGACTTTCTACTTTACGTTTTGATACTAAAATATAGTAAAGATCTAATATAAAGTAATTACTGAATTAAATTTAAAGCATTTACATAAATAAAGCGTTAAATATTTCTCTCACCGTAATTATTCATTTTGTAATCAAAACATTATTAAAAAAGATCCAGCGAAAAAAGGTTTATTAAAAAAATGTAATTAAACTCCTAATACTGTCCGTTACTTTGCGCTGTAATCCATGGATTTACCGCCATTAACAATTCGTTCACAAAGTCTAATGTCCATTTTTATATTTCACTCCTTTGAAAATAGCATTCTCTTTAAATGTGACGACATTTTTACCAACAATACCCTTTATTTAAAATTTTTTTTTGTTTATAACTTTTGTGTTGTTTTTTTTTTTATTATTTACAATTATTACAAACAATATTTAAGATATGTTCCCTACAATCATGCTATCGATTGCTATCGAAACTATGATACAAATATTTATTGGTAATTTTTCGCCTTTTAATTACTTATGAGCGAATTTTCCGGCGAGATCTCACTCTATCATGTATTGGGTTTTATTTTTTATTCATGATCTTGTGTAATATTGATGGAACTTGCATTATATAGCTTGTTTATTATACAGTAGTGAAATAAATGGAAAATAATAACATGTAACCTAAATTATTATTACTAGCTGTGCCCGCGTGAAATCTAATGGAAAGAAAACAGTGGTTAATAAAATCATCTGAATGTATTAACTGCAATTACTTATCTACTTCTCTCATACTTAAGTAATATCGTCATTAAAATTACAATAATTTTTGATAGAGTAAACCGATTGTAATTTGTAGGTGGTAGAGCCCCGCTGAAGCTATTGTTGGTTTCAGCATGAATGGGTCGGCTCCTCCGGGGTAGTACCACCCCTCTCACAGATAACCGACGTGAAATAACAGTGCTTGCATTGTTGTGTTTCGTTCTGTTATACCCCCTTACTATTTACCACTTTCCTTACCGCTTCACTATTCCAACCCTGTCAGCATTTTCTGCTATTTGCCGCACTGAGACACTCATCCCTTACAGTCAGTCCGGTTCTAGATCCCATACACGCTGGTTGACAATTCAGTTTTCAATTTGTTTAAAGTGATTTTTTTTAATTAAGTGATTTACTTAGAAAATAAAAGTGTATTCAAAAAAGTGTTTTTTTTTTTTTTTTAAAACCGATTTCTAAGTTCACGGATAACAGTTCGGTCAGTGAGAGAGCCGGAGGCCCACGTCCCTTCCACTTTCCTGCTTTCCCTTTCCTTCCCCTCCCCCTTCTCCCATATACAGGCTGGCAACGCACTTGCGACGTCCTTGATGTCGCTAGTGTCTATGGACGGTGGTGATCACTTAACATCACGTGACCTACCAGTTCGTTTGCCTCCTTTAATATAAAAAAAATAAAAATGAATAGACTAAATGTTACTCCAGAATTTACTTTATAATTTTCTTGGATTTTGTTGAGGATTTATCGTGAACGCAGTATTTAAGAAATGTTGCGTATTTAAACAAACAAACAGACAGACAAATAGACATTTGTAAAAATGATTGAAATATATTTTATTACTTATTGCTAGACACCTGTACATTTTTTTTCACTTCAATCTAAAAAGTACAGACTCGTTAGATTTATATTTTCATTATCTGTATAGATGAAACCTGTCCCCTAACCTATTGTCGTCTACAATGTGAAAACATTAAATGCAGTCCAATCTGGGATCTTAAATGGGACATTTAATAAAGCAAGTCATTCAGCTCTAAAGCCTTTACGATGCGAACCCGGCGGAGCCAATTAGAAGCTGCAAATTTATGAACGCAACGAAACCATAAATTGTTACATTTTAATTTAATTCCAAGGCGGCCGCTGTAACTTCGAAATTTCAACTTTGTGAATTTTCCTATAACTCGGGGAAAACATGGAATACGAGGACCAAATCAGCTGCAGGTTTCCCTTCTAATAATTACAATTTCGAACGTAGTATTACGTAAATTATTCTATTCGCACGCCTGTAGAAACAATTTATTTTGTGTGAAAATATTTCTAGTTCCTAAAAACATTTTTAATTATTTTTTAAAGGATTGGATTTTCGAATAATAAGGCACAAATCTGACTCAGACTTAGAATAATCACTTGCTAATTGTACAGCTTGTCACGAGCTTGAATCTACAATACACAACGTGACGATGGCGACCACCTAAGCCACTACGTCATTGGTGCCGTAAATTATTTGAAAATATTTATTATTTTAGCATCAATTACTCTCTTTTTTTACTTATTGTCTTGAAGGAAGTTATTTGTTAGGTAATTATATTGCTAATTGATTTATTATATTGACGAAGAAATCTTAGTTCTCACAATCTCAACAGCTAAATAAGATGTACAGATGTCTAAATTATATAGAGTGGAAATTGTAACGGAACAATCAAAGGTAAGACCGAGAAAACTACTGAATCTAAATAATTTTAGATTAATCATAATCAATAATTAAAGATTAGGGGTGTAATGGGTGTCGAGTGGGGTGTAAGAGGTGTCGAGTAACATCTTAAGATTTGAGACACCCAAGCCAACCTCACCTGCACGTAGTGCACCCTGCTGATCAACGAACGAGGCAATGGCGATAGCGGGGTGGTAGGGTTTTACAGCCCGACTGGGTCGCAACCACCATGTACATGGCGAAAAAGCCCGTCATAGTGACTCGCTTTTGCGCGTCACGTTTCGGGATCAGCCTGTGCATATCCAGTACCGGGTGGATTTCGTCATTATGGCCGGCATGACAGCGGCGACCGACGATGGATGATCTGTCTCTCGGTGGTCGCCACTGTTTTTGGATTGTACTATGCTTACCATCAGGCATAGCGCAGTCACTTTGTCTTGCTTCAACAAAAAAAAAAAAATAATACCACGTAGATTTATTTAATATCACTCTGAACTTGCAAATCAAACATCAATAGATGGTAACAACGTTCATGCGATACGCAGAGAATCGTTCTGCAATATACAAGGCATGTAGCAGTTACCTTCGCTCGCGCACACTCATCGTGTCCTCCGGTCACAAGGACTGAAGCCTAAGTCTGATCTTTCGGAAAGAAGCCATTGAGTCCACTATTTGCGCGGTATAGTAATATTATTGGTGGACTTACCGAGAAGGTTCTGATAAACGAAATACATATACACATATTTACGATGAACTTCGAATGAAAAGTTTATTTAATTTTTGTTATTGCCCCCACGGTGACCGCCTCATTCGGAATTCCGCCACCTTGTCACTCTTGGACTCTTGCACTCTTGCCAACTAGCTGTGTCCATGACACCATCCGTGTGGAATCTAACGCAAGAAAACAGTGGCTAATAAAATCATCTGAATATATTAAGTCCGTTTACTTGTCAATTTTCTCTCGTACTTAAGTCGCGTCGTCATTAAAATTACTATAACTATTGATAGAGTGAACCGATTTCAATGAAACCAAATGTTACTCGAGGATATGTTTTATGAACATAGTACTTTAGCAGTAATGCGAGTTCATACAAACAGTCATTTCTAAAAATGTCTGAAATGTATTTTAAAATTTATTTCGAGACACTTGCAATATTTTTTTACACAAAAATCTAAAAAATACAGACACTTTATAACTACATTCATATTATATGTATAGATTCAGATGATCTTCTGCGCTCGTCATCAGGTTCAATGAAACAGTCCGGGTTCTTTAGATACGCACGTCACTCTATTGGAAAGAAAATATGCTATATGCAGGTACCCATTATTAATCTTCATACTGATTTGAATTAACAAGTTCAATTTTATTCTTCTAATTTTTAATTTATAAACAAATAGACGATAAGGAAAAGAAAAATAAATGAAGAGAGAAAGATAAATGTCAATTAATCAAAGCATTTGTGCCGTAAAATTTTAAAATTCCAATAAGAATAATATTCCATTCGTTTGTAACGAATTTTTTTTTTATTAAATCCGAGGGACGAATTTCAATATGAAATACACATCGAATATGCGAAATAAGAAGAAGAAACGAAATATTTTATATTAAATCAAAACAAATAGGAAAGTTTTAGACGCGGTGAAGCTTATCGACGAGTTCAGAACTCATGATTAATTCAAAATATTTGTAGCGAGTTTAGAAATATTTTATTCTGAATAATTCAATATATTATTCAGTCAAATTTTTGTTATCGAATGAGAGTATATGATTTCTAAATACATACATATTAGACTAGCTGTGCCCGCGACTCCGTCTGTCCGGGATGTAATGTAAGAAAAATTGTGTGTAATAAAATCATTTGAATGTATTACGTCCAATTACTCACTACTTTTCTCTGGTACTAAATCGCGTCGTCATTAAATTGACAATAACTTGTGATAGAATTAACCAATTGTAATAAAACTAAGAGAGATATGCTTTATCATTTTCTTGATATAGTTTTATCGTGAACGCATTACATAAGCAGCGATGTGTACTCTAATAAACAGACAAGCAGACAGACATTTCTAAAAATGTATCTATTACTTATTCCAAAACACATAAACTCGTTAAATTTATATTCTAATTATATATGGAGATATAGAAGAAAATATATTGTAATGAGAAAAAAAATATTCAGCCGTCAATGGACGCCTGGCAGATGTGAAACGTCGAAATTGTTCAGATCGAACGAATCTCGAATTCTCAAATTAAACTATAGGTATGTGAGCTGAGAGCGGCGAGAAAAATTGCGTACAGTCACCTGCGCATGGCAGAGCCTCACCGCGTCACCGCGTCCCACATAGTCGCCACGCCAACAATCAGGTTTATCCGCGTCTATAGATGATTCACATCAAAAAACAATATCTATACTAATATTGTAAAGAGGTAAAGTTTGTGAGTTTGTGACGTTGTAGGGGGTAATCTCAGGAATTACTCATCCGGTTTGAAAAATTATTGCAGTGTTATATAGCTCATTTATCGAGGATGGTTACAGGCTATATATCATCACGTTAAGACCAATAGGAGCGGAACACCAATGAAGAATGTTTAAAAATCGAGGATTTTTTTTCCTCGTGAGAGCTTCTGTTGCTGTTAACGTCAGCACAAAGTATCTATTCCACGCGAACGAAGTCGCGGGCAAAGGCTAGTGTTATATATATAAAAACACAAACGTATAGACACACAATAGATATAAAATATTTATAGGGAAACATTTTAATTATTCACCAATCACTTTTGCTTATGATACTGTGTTTACCCCTGTCATTTTTCATTACACAAAAAGGTTGCGGATTATATTTTCAAATAAGTAGTCCGGTGAAGCTGTGAAGGCCCAGTAAGGCCAATAGAGTAGTCAGTTCGAAAAAAAAACTTCCATTAGAAGTATTACCATACGGTCACCCATTCAAGTAGTGACCGCGCATGAAGTTGCTTAACTTTGGTGATTGGACGAAACATAGTGTTTTCAACACTACATGACACAGTGTTTGTCCCCGCCATATTTTGTTATACAAAAAGTTGTAGATGAGAATTTCAAAGCCTCTCATACTTACATTTCAAAATATATTTTCCGCCTAGATAAGAAAAACTAAAAATAATCACTTACCCCAATTCTTTACGGCAAGAAAACACATATCAAAGATCGCGAAATGCATAAAATTCGGTTTTAGAGCTGAAATAACAACAACATGAAGCTATTATTATTTAGATAAAAACCAAGTGTTACAGATCTAAATTTTTTTTAAATAAGATGTATCTAGTAGTTTTAGACCTCTATTATAAAAATACCTTCAATAATTAACTCTCATTTGAGTATGCAATTAGCCTTATACATCCGAATGTTTGCTTCCAAAGATATGATACGATGCCTCAATTTCTTCGAGGTAATTGTTTTCTTGATTACTTGTTAACACGTCGACAGCGACTTGAGAGATGCGAGCGGCTCTTGTATCAGCTATAATTATCTCACTAATATGCTATGATCTTGGAGTTTATTAACTACTACTACTAGAGTAAAAAAAAGTGGCTGATATTATCATCTCAATGTATTAAGTCTATTTACTTATATACTTTTCTCTCGTACTTAAGTTGTGTTGTCATTAAAATTACAATAACTTTTGATAGAGTGAACCCATTTTTATGAAATGAAAACTAAATGTTACTAGAGGATATGCTTTATAAATTTCTTGGTGAAGTTTTACCAAGAATGCAGCATTTTATCAGTGATGCGCTTTCAAACA
This sequence comes from Antheraea mylitta, assembly GCA_014332785.1. NCBI lineage: Eukaryota > Metazoa > Arthropoda > Insecta > Lepidoptera > Saturniidae > Antheraea > Antheraea mylitta. Next base: position 2,989,431 of record JACEII010000028.1, on the reverse strand, counting down.
CACAGACAGAGAGACGGACATTTTTAAACACAAATGTATTTTATGACTCTCTTAAATCGCTTGCGACAATTGTTTAACAAAATTTTAAAAAGTAAATACATTCGATTTAAATTCTTATTATATGGATAGACTAGTCCTGTAGATTTACCATCTTCGACCATGCATACCATGTTTAAAAGAGAAGTCAAATTGTTAATCCAATAATTAATTCGTCAGTGACGTAAATTCATCGAACAATGTTCCATTAACGTGAGTTATCAGATTACTCACCGACAAATGAATTTAGCCTTTTTCGCATCCCCGAATAGGAGACGTGATTCGTGGATGGGAAAATGCTTATTTATCAGTACACTGGGTCAACGTAAACAGAGTGTGCAATTCTTCTCGTGAGTTCTTAATATACCTCTTAGAATTCGAAGGAAATTGTCATTAATTATTTGATGTATAGCATCGGTATAGCCAGCAAGAGCATTTCGTTAAAATGTAAAAAAATCATACTCTAGATATTATTATGACTTGTAAAAGTTCTTGAAAAATTTTGCAAGCAAGTCTTCGAATTTAATTAATTACATTTAACCAATTTCATTCGATTTAAGTAAAAAAAAAAAACAAATAATTCTCATTAAAGAAATTATGTTTCAAATAAAATGTACTTGGCAATAATCAAAAAAACAATTAAACACATTTTATATCCATGACCATCTCAACAACAGTTTCTATATTATATTTTAATATTAATTATTTATGTTTGCCAACCTGTTCTTTTTTTTTCTTCCATGTGGTAATTTTAGTTTTCATAAATGAATTCATTTAAACTTTTTCGTTTATTCTTTTATATATAGTATTTAAACAATTATTATTTCCTTATTGTTATTATTATTAGTGTAAGTACTTATCTTATGTGATAAAGCATTTTAGGTCTTCAGTCTAGTTTACTTCTTTTTATCATTGTTATTGTATTATTATTTTTGATTGTCGACTGTTGCTTTATCCATGTGTAAATAAGTAAATAAATAAATAAATCTTAAGTCGCTACCTTATCTAAATCTAGTTATATTCCCATAGACTTCTTACACACGCCTAAACTCCGTTAAGCTTACCCAGTATTCTCCGAACAGGACGGGAGCTAGACGCTAGGTCAGTATACACCAATAACCGATGTGAGAAACAAGTTAAGGTTTCTCGAGAGAGTCTAGCATCGTCTCTCGTAGGCTTAAGACATAGTTTTAGAGGTCTCAAAATCGACCAAGTTAGTTTTAAGTATAATTCTTTGTCTAAAATCGACATTATAGTAATAAACGGTCTAAAATCGACTATTAGTTTTTAAAAAGACAATCCCAGCGCTCCCGAACTTAACTGTCTTCTAAATATTAAGTTGCTAAATAAAAATAAAATTTACTCGATCGGGCGAAAAACTACGAAAAAGTGGGATAATAATTTTTTTCCGGTCTTCCGTAAAAGTTCACTTTTACAAAGAAACTCGTCACAAGTAATAGAGACACTTTGTCATTTCTAAAACTTTTTAACTCTGTGTAAAAAAAAAAAAAACAAAGAATCTTCATTATTAAGCGACCAGGCCTGTCCTTATTAAAACGGCGCAAGAAAATGTTCCCCTATTAAATTCACCTAATTCCAGGCCAAGGTTTATTAAACAAAAGTTATGACGTCATTATACTTACCTTCTAAACAATAAATAATAATATATCTTAATTCGCTACATCGGCGATGATTTAGCATACAATTTCACAGGCCATTACCTCAAATGTATTGGTTACTCGCTAAATTGACTCCCCAACGACCTATCTCGTTTCTCAATCAAGAGTTTTCATTATAATAAAGTATTTTGATTTTCAATTCATTAAATTTGTTGATCGTAATAAATTTAGATTAAATCTTCACACTCAATAGGCACATTTTATGTAATAATTTTAGAAATTACTACAACCGTTAGCGACTTTGTCCTCTTTAAATGACAATACAGAATGTATAATTTTTATATTAATTTTTCCACATGATAAAAATATACATCGCTGTACGTTTAGTGCATATAAAATCGTATCTTAAAAGCTTAATTTTATAGTACCTGGGTAACCGATCCTAGCTAGGTTCTTTAAAAAACATTTGTAAATTAAAATAAACTGTTAATTTCGCCTTATTAAATTAACATTGTTTCACACAAAAAAAATCTTTTCTGCTTGACTTGGATTCGAACTGGAACTACACGGATTTTCGAAGCAACCGATTTCCATCTGAGCTATCTTTGTTTTGACAGCGCCGGTGAAATTTACCTTCATATTCTACCTATATTTTTTATTACCTAAAAACTCAGTTAGAAACGTTTTCTATGAATAAAATCTAGCTAGATCGATTTATCGTCCCCGAAACCGCCTACATACTAAGTTTTACGGAAATAGATGACGCCGTTTCCGAGATCCTGAATATATAACGATATAAAAGTATACAAGAATTGCTCGTTTCAAGGTATTAGATAGAAAGATTAGATTAAATGAAGCCATCCTGCTCCATTTTTAGCCCATGACAAAGTGTCTATGTGAAGAGAAAAAAAGATCTATAGGTATTTAGTAATTTTTAAGTGATGTACACACAAAAGCGAACCTCAATCATGTTACATATACACTAGTGGAGCCCGCGACTACGTCCGCGTGGAACCTCATGTCCAAAATAGTCATTAATACAGTGACTTTATATTAAATCCATTTACTTATCTATTTTTCTCTCGTACTTACGCACCGCCATCACTAAAATTACAATAACTTTTGATAGGAGTTTTTGGCGGGATTTTAGTCTGTCTTGTAGTGATTTTATATTTTATTCATAATCTTGTGTTATTTCACTCTATATATTGTAAATTTGGTGGTGTTTAACGTAATATAGTTAGTTTATGGTGCATAAATGATGTGAATGGAACCATCACGGAGCATGAAATTCTGAGATGCCACAAAAACTCCCTGGAAAGTTCTAAAAAGGGATCCACCATCTTGTTAGAATATTGATTCACACGACGCTTGATATTGAAATGATCGTACGACGCTTGTAGTATTATTGACTACGTGTAATAATTTGAAAGACAGATTGCCAAGAATAAAGTTAAAAAAAAACTTTTGATAGAGTAGACTGATTTGAATGAAATAAAGACTAAGCTATTCTGGGAGATATGCTTTATTATTATCTTTATATGGTTTTATTATGAACCCAGTAATTTAGCAGTAATGTGTGTTCATACAAGTAGACAGCCAGACAGATATTTCTAAAAATGATTGAAATGTATTTTTATTACTTGTTCCTAGACACCTTCAAATTTTTTTTTCACGTAAATCGAAAAAGTAACCGTCACGTTAGATTTACATTCTTGTTATATGCATAGATAATTAAACGAGTATAAATTTTTTTAGCATTTCCTATAATTTGTGTAATTTGTACTTTAATAAACTTTGTATAAAATATAATAACGAAACAATTGTTGTTTGGTTGAAAATTTACGCTGTGGTATACAATGAATTTGTGCGTTTCATTAATATATTAATGACAAAGCGTTGTTCGCGCATTGCTCTGACGTCGACACGTATTTCGTGTGGCTTTATTATTATCAGAACTATATTATGTATTCTTTAATTCTATATGAATATACCCATATAATGTGTTATGTGTGTCAAGTAAATAATGCAGACGTATACACAAGTAGTCCGTGCACTACCATGGTGTAAGATGTAGGTAAATTGCATAGGTGGTAGAGCCACACTGAAACTATAACTGTCCGAAGTAGACTCGACTCACAGAAAACCGACATGAAGTTGCTTGCATTGTTGCGTTTCGTTCGGTTAGTGAGAGCGCCGGAAGACCATCTCCTCCTTTCCTCTTTCTCCCCTCCCTTATTCGTCCCTCCCGAACACAAGCTGTCAACGCACTTGCGACTCCCCTGATGTTGCAAGTGTCTATGGAAGGCGGTGATCACTTAACATCAGGTGATCCACCTGTTCTTTTGCCTGTTATGATATAAATAAGTAGGAAAATATTTTAGTATTTTATAAGGTAGCTGATAAACTTTGCCTACGTAGATTATTGCCTTAACAGTAAACGGTATGTAGAGATTTTTTTTATTAAAAGCGAAAATTTACGTACGAAACTATTCGGATAGCGACAGATAGGAAATAATATAGTACCATTATTTAATTAATAATGTACATTTAATTTAGCACATTCTAGGTTTGAGTGTGGCTGTGATGTGAAGTGTTATTTTGGGTCTGTTAATTTATACCCTCGTGGTCAGGCGCATAACGCTATTGACCCAGCAAGGTCTTAACAGCTTCACCGGACTAAGTGGGTGCCGTCGACTCTATATGGGAGTCGTGCGGGCAATGGCCACCTACGGGGCACCTGTTTGGGCAGACAACATGCGCGCGCTCCACAATGCGCAGTGCACGGTGGCATTGAGATTAAGAAGGTATTAAGAAAGCATAGAGGGGAGCCTCCAGCTCCCAGGGAGATAGTGGTTAGGAGGCGAGAGTTACGGGAGGGGCCAATGGAGAGGTGGTTGCAGGACCTGGCGGACGCGCGCTTCGAGACGTACACCGTTGACGCTGTCCGTCCAGTCCTGCGGGAGTGGATAGGGAGGAGTTGGGGCTCCCTGACGTTCAGGCTGGTGCAGGTACTCACCGGACACGGTTGTTTCGGGTGGTACCTGCACCGGATCCCTCGCAGGGAACAAACCGCTGCTTGTCACGAGTTCGGCGTGGAAGAAGGCACCACGCAGCACACTCTGGCTGAGTGTACTACGTGGGTGGGACAGCGCCGCATTCTGGCGGCGGCGGTTGGGAGAAAATTTATCGCTGCTGAGCGAGGCGATCCTCTCGCAGAAGGAGGTGGCGGAGAGGGCTCACGAAACGGACCCGCTAAGTGGCCGACTTCACCAACAGAGGAACGGCAGGAGGAGGCGGTGCTTTGCCTAACTCCTCCTGCCACTGTGGCCGGACCTAAGGGGATGGGTCGGAGGGCTCATCTCCTCATTGCACAGGTCCGGCGAACGAGGGGAGGCCGCTGGTGTGTACCCAGTCTGCTTCTCTATAGGAAGGAGCCCGGCAGCCAGCTTCCGCCGGGCGGACTGTTGGGGCGGCTCTATAAGGTTGATTAGCTGGAACGATCCCTTGCCGCCACAACAATACGGTCTGTCAGTACACCGTGGGGTTTTAGTCCGTGCGAGTCGAACATAACCCACCCTCTCCTCCAGGAGGGTGGGTATACATAAGGGGTTTCTCCACGTTAAAAAAAAAAGTTGCTGTTAATTTATGTGTATTTATGACTCCCAATTGTTGTTCGAGCGTATTTATAATGTTTATATATATTTCTTTAGTACACTCTAGTGTTTACCAAACTGTTCGATAGATTTTTTAACATATAAATTATTTTCATAATGTCATATGCGATATTTAGATATGTAGTTTGTCAATTGCTTTACAGTATCTTAATTGGTCACTCTATTCCCACTAATAATGATTCAAGTTGGCAGGGTGATAAGACACAACTTATTTTTAAAAAATATGAGACTTACTACTTAACTTGATGTGATGAACATTCACAGTTCGAGTCTATGATCAATACGTCTTTTACTGAAATCTAAATGACAGATTTTTTTTAAATGTTTTATGAAATACCGATCTAAAGTAGTATTCAGCATCGCCAAATTATTTTTGGTACACCAACTTCCAAGAGACGCTTTAAAGCAGACAGAAAAATGAATGTACTCTTTTTTTTAAATGAATGTACTTTAACTTAATTAACGCTTGATTTTGTTCAGATATTCAGATAAGTATACAAAATTATACTTTACCAGCCCGACAGATTGTAACGACCACACATCCCGCCAGACGTGAAAGAAAAATGGGCAGTTGTTAGTATAGTGATATATGCAACTTACCGTGAAATATTGTAAAGAAAGCGCATATCTTTTCAGTACGGAATTACATATCCAATGTAAGAATATAGAGAATCAAAAAAACAGAAGCACCTTAAAATAACATTACAAATGTGAAACTGAGTTTATTAGTTATGCTTTAGGGCTTTTATTATTAAAATTTTGCTAGCACCTTTTTAGGGGTACGAACATTTGATCCAGAAAAAATGTACTAATTTCACAGGATATATCAAATCTACGTTAATTCGAGTGAAACCGTGAGTAAAAGGTAGTCTATTATATTTCACAGGATAATAACTAAACCCTTCAAATAAAATCGTCAAAGCGAAGAGTTCGTGACGAAGTTTCGAATTAAATTTTCAAAAAGTCTGCCCCAATCAAGTCGGGCTCGGATATGTGTACGATGGGGGACGAGCGGCGTATCTCCATTTCCGAAAACAACTGAATTATGTCAAACTTTTAATTGTCCCACGCCTCATCTTCATTAAAATTCGACGTGTTTGAACACAGAGAGCCTTACGTGTTTCGTCGACCCCTGACTCACTCGGTTCGGGACGATAACTTTATGGAATGTTTTGTTATTAGAAGTCATTAATGTCAATTTTACACTCATACGAATTACCGCATAATATTTTATAACACACATCACCCCATATACGTGCACACATACAACATAGCTACACATTTTTATAACAAAGTCCCAAAACACATTACCGATTTGCCGGATAGTGAGTTCAGGAATCATGTCAAGTGGGTTTTAATATCTAAATGGTGGATCAATATGTAAAAGATTGTGACGTCTGTCTTTAGCGGGGCTCTACCACCTACAAAATCGACATCTATCTGCTCATCCTTAGTACTAAAACGATTAAATATTTTATTCTTTATGTTATTAGTAAAATTTGTGCTAACGCTATTTACATTCTGCTTTCATTCAAGTCAAATGATTATTATATTGATTTCATGATTCTTTTCTCGTAAGCACATTATATGGACGCAAAGAAACTTGATATCCTTGATCATTTTAACCGTGAACAATCGAAAAGGATTTAATTGAAAAAATATTGTATGTACTATTTCACATATAACGTAGATGTTTTCAGTTTTCGTTCATTCGGTTTTGATTTATTAAAACTAAACGCGTTGGGAAACACGCGAACCGTAATAACTGTAATCAATCGTTGTAATATTAACGCGACTGCCTTTGAACTGGTTGTCAGACTGAAAACCAACATTTCGTCATTGCATGAATATGTACATTGAATTAAACTTCCTACTATCAAGCAATGCTTCAACTGGGAGAGATTCAGGGAATATGAGAATGCAAGATGAATACAGTTACAATGCGATCGGTTCTGTTATGTGAAGTTATATCAGTAGACCGCATTAGGAACGAAGAGATAACATAATGGCTTTTTGGAAAAATATTACTGTAAGCATTTGTAAATGAAACGCTGTTTGTAGTTTTTGGAAGGATCATATAATGTATTTTAATGGTTTATATACTTTAATACTAATTGTTTATAATTGTGTATAATCACCAAACTATATTTCGTAAAGAACCACCAATATTACATATTATAGAACCAAATAACACAAGAATATTAAAAAATATAAAGTCCATTGCATGCCATTCCAAGTTCCCGCCAAAAATCTTGATTAGCAGTTTATCTTTTGTTAGTTTTTAGTTCAGTTAGAAAAAGATTCATGATTTCCGCTTGAAAAAAAATGAAATTAGAATCAGAAATTACTATGAAACTTAATACATTTTGGAAAGCTGTGTCAAAGTGAGGTTATTTTCATCAATTAACAGTAGGTAAGTTAAACGATGCTATATTGTGTACCACATTTGTTTGCCTTACCTAAAGACGGAGTTAATAAATAATTGAAACGTACCGAGAATGTGTTCTGTAAAGCTTTCCGTTCCCTTTGTAGTCTACTAAATTTTTATGTGCACTTCCTTAATACAGTTTACTTTGAATACAATCCCGCTTTATCAAGCTTTGCATCTTTAGTAAAGTAGACAGATTATATAGCTGATACTCGCTACTTCATCTGCGTTGGTCGTTCTAACATTATATTTACTCGTATATACAGAGGAAAACCATAATATAAAAATTAAAGCAAAAGCATATTTTGCTTACTAAATTTCTTTTTTAAACAATGTTATTCGTTTATTTCTCCTCTCTGCGTATGTGTACCACATCGCTTGCCCCACTTCTCCATAATAATAAAACACGCATCGCTGAACAAGTAGTACTTATAAAAGTAGTCATTATTTAAAACTTTAATAAATTAATACTAAAGGAAAGAGTCCGGTGAAGCTGTTTTAGTCGAGTGAAGCTGTTAAGACCTTGCTAGGCCAATAGCGTAGCTAGTTCGAGAAAAAAAAACTAAAGAAAAACACCGTGATAAGTCTTAAATAAAGACCAAGTATTCAAAAAGTAAAATTTAATATAAAACATCGAAATCTTTCCAGCAGTTTTCGTATAATGTGCGCACAACTGTATATACCAGGTGAAAGGTTAAACACTCCCAGTATTCTAGGATATAATGCTTCATGGTCACGTTTAGCATATAAAATAATAATAAAACAAATATTAATAAAAAACAAAGAGAACTTAAGTTAAAGTTTGTACTTAGACTTTCAAAAGTATAAACATAATCGTTAATAAATCAGTGTCGAAATCCGTAAAGGGCACCCGGAGTTAATAATCTTCGATAATAAAGTTCATGACGTTACCACGTTCACTTTCAAGTCAAAGTGAAATCAACAGAGGTTATTGATACTGTGCTTTAACATAGACACGTAGAATATTGCGTATAATTTTTATATATTTCTAGATAATTAGGTCAAATAGTAAGCATCTTTTTTATTGATTTAGGATGAGAATAGAATTCAGAATATCTTCCATAAATATTGCTACTGCCTAAACTTTCAGCCTGTGTATGTATGTGTAGAATATTTCCTATTACAACAATACTATTTTTTTAGATTTGATTACATTCCCATCTAATTTTAAATAGTGCATGGTGATTTGACATTTATTTGAGAGCCGCTTAGCTACCACTACCATTGCTACTACGCTGTCGGCACCATTTTTTTTTTTCGAACTGACTACGCTATTGACCTAGCAAAGTCTTAACAGCTTCACCAGACAACGCTACCACCATCGGTACCGCTTTTAAGTTGGAAATCTGACGTCAAGCACTATAGATATGTGGCAGCAGTTGCATACAATAATCAGATCTTCTCTATTTTACTTCTCAGTTTAGATTTAGCCTGTTACCGTCTTAATAACTGATACGTCTGGTGTTTCAATTGTCCTTAGGCAATAAGAACTATTTACCATCAGTTTACCTGTCTGCCTGTTTGCTGCTCTTTGACATAAAAGAAAAACCCCAACAAAACCGCGAATCGATCAAAAGTCGGAAAGCCTGTAGTTTCTTAGCGAAACAGATACGTCTTACTCATATTTTTATTTGAAGTATAATTTGAGAACAGAAGTTCACAAGAAAAAAAATATACAAGTAGATTCACCTTTTTTCTAGATTCCCTATATTTATAAAACTCAACATTGCAAAATGCAGCTCCTCTCTATTTTTTACTAGTCTATCTTTAGTATTTCTCTTTATAGAATTTATAATTTGGTATACTTTTATGTGTGGGATTACTAGGATATTCAGGTTAGTTGGCAGTTTATTCATTCTTGGTAAATCAGTGATAAAGTTAACGAAATGTTAGTTTTTATGGGAAAACAAAATACTATGACGCGTGTCGAGAAAATCCAGTATGCTAATGAAGAAAATTCATGAATGCATCAGTACATTAATATGTTACCTGTCAAATAAACCATTATGCATAATTAACGAAAGATTGTCTCTCGACAATTGAATCCTTGTCAATCGCTTTACCGTCAAACCGTTGAACTAATGAATAAATAATGAACTCATGAACTTTATTAAAACTTGCAACTTGAGATTGATTTGTTACATGATTTTTATTTCAAGCTAATACTATAAAGCTCAAAGGATTTTTTTGTCCAAATGCATTATATCTGGTAAGACTAATTATTTATTATTATGTTTTTTTGAATTGACTACGCTATTGCCCTATCAAGGTCTTAAAATCTTCACCGGACTACTAAGACGATTGCTTGAGGCACTCAGCCGATCTGGTAATACTATACTTGTATATTGTACCCTCACAACTCCAGAGTTGACGCAATACTATCGGGAGGGTTTTACTTTGCAGAACATCTAGGTTTGCAATCTATCAACTATAAATCAAATGAACAAAAACTAATTAATTGGCTTTTACATTACTTTACTTTATGAAACCGATGGCGCTTTTTTTTTAACTTTATTTTTGGCAATCAATCTTTCCGATTATTACTGCCATTCTCACGTAGTCAATAATATCCCAAACTTCGTGTGATCTTTCTAATATTAAGCATCGTGTGAAACCATATTCTAACAAGATGGTGGATCCCTTGCTAGAACCTTCCAGGGAGTTTTTGTGGCATCTCAGATTTTCATGCTCCGTGTTATTATTTTCCATTCACTTCACTTATGCATAATAAACTAACTATATTACGTAAAACACCACCAAATTTACACAATATATAGTCAAATAACACAAGGTTATGAATAAAATATAAAATCCACTACATGACAGACTAAAATCCCGCCAAAAACTCCCGATGGCGCTTTAAAGAAATGGATGAACATTCGAGAACACTAGCTTTATGAGTTTTTGTTTACTACAGTCGGAGTGAGAAGGTTTGTCTCTGTGCGTTTTTACCACGAATCAATGAGTCACCGTGTTGTTTTATTTGTAACAACGAGAATGTCAGGTTTTCTTTATTCAGTATTCATTGTTAAGATGTTGTGTATATTTTGTACAAGACTCAACAAAATTTCAAAGAGGAAAATTTAAATGTTACTTCCACAGTATGTACAGATTCCAAAAAAATCCAATACAGTAATATCTACTACAGTCCATGTCGATCACAGTCTCAGTACAGAATTTTATTTATTTTAAATGTATATTAAGATCCTGTATCTCTAATATCACTTTGATACATAACTTCGTATTCAAACTTAAACTGTTAGTTGAAATATGAACTCCTTTGTATGAATTACAAAAAAAAAGGATAGAATCTTCTGAATTATTATGTATTGTAGTAAACCACGTATCAATCGCATAACGTTCAGGTATGATGGGAGAGAAATGAAGATTTAACTCTGGTTATGATTTTATTAATAGCCAATAGCAGACTTAGAAATGACAATTTACTTCCATCTTCATGCAACCGGGAGTTCTAGTAATCTATTATCATTAATTGTAGCATTACATAAGCAAAAATAAAGGTATACCTTGTAAAGGGTGAAATATTATCAGTCAGGGAATGTTAGCCGTAAACAGTACAAGGTTCACTAGACCTGTTTTAATCAACTCAGTCACGCTATGTAGCAAGTAGCTCGAGATTTTTTGTTATTTTTAACGACCATAACGTTAAAATAGTGTTGTGCTAAGTCAGCCTGGAGTAAATATCAGTCTTTAACTGATATATCCGAGATTAATTGATGATAAGTAAATCTATATAAATAAGAATCAATCACCAAATGTAAGTGGTGTATGTGATGTGATGTAAGTGATTATTGTTTAGTTTGTGAAAGTGTTTGGACACCGCGTTGATGGGCCTAGGTCCGAATTCTAGTAACTGAGTCGGAATTTTCGGGGAAGTCGAAGATTTGTCATCAAGTATTTTTTGGCGTTTTTCGGCAGCAGCTCTTAAGACCTAGTCCTCCTTTAGGCTTAGCATGATTACCATCTTAGCCCACTAAAACCTATAAAGTATTGTTAGCACTTTCATTACTGTTGACTATGTAGGAGCTACGGGCTCACTACTATAGGAGTTTAAACTGACACGGACAGTGTAATGATAAGACTTGGAGTGCGTAAAATAGACTTTGTATTAATATCTCCATATATGGTATTTATAAAGACACGCGATCGTTCATTTGTTTGAACGACATTCTACTTACAATATTACAAAGGTTTCAGCCAGTCAGCCAAAGAGGATGACATTCTCGGTAGCTGCAACTACATTCGGGGTGTTACTAATGACCTGAGACGCCATTGGTCGAAAGTTATCGGCCGTTGGTTACTTGACTGAATGCTATAAAAAGCGAGTCGGTAGAGTCATTCGGGACATTCTCGCTGCGTTCTATTTAGTATGTTGCTCAATTGGCTGATTGAGGTTAAAACGTTTTAATTATTTTATTCTCAATTGTTATTATACTTTGCTAATAGTATACATAAAATAAAGGTTTGTAGGAAACAATGTGTTTTCAAAACCGTGTGTAAAAATATATTAATTATATCGTGGTGATTATGTCCGTACCTTTCCTCACGAAGAGGCTTATTCTCGACATTAAGATTCCTACAAACATTATTATTATGGGAACTGACATAGTGATATAAAAATATCAGGTGAGAAAAAGGCGAAAAATAGATTTCTTGGCGTTTAAAATACTTATAAGATTACACTGATCAGTCAAGAGAATATTATAAAGGAGGACCGTTAGTAAATTGCGCATACTATGCTATAGTGGTATTAAAAGTATGTAAAAATTATAATGTATAACCAAAACCATCTTTATTATGTATTACATAAAGTGCAATTCCGTTAACTACACACAATTTGCATAATCTCAAAGCAAACCCGCATACATGATGTAATCCTGCGTAATAAGAAAGACGTAAGCCCTTTTCCTAAATCCACTACTCACAAGTTTCCTTTGAATTCTCTTGAGATCTGTATTGAAGAATTATTAAAATGTATCTTTTATTATTATATTATGCAATCATGCTTTATTTCTGTTTCTTTTAATAATTTTAAATACATATTTTATTTTCGTAAATTACGTAATGTATAAATTTCTTTATTTCTGTGTTTTATGAATATACGAGTGTTGTATGGTAATCTCTACTCCTAAAGAGCATAGCGTATGCTAGATAGTTTATATTCTTGCTCATTATTTACATAGTAAAAAACAAAGTCCTCTACCGCATCTGTCTCTCTGTTCACGATGAACACAAAAACTTATCAACGGATTTTCATACAGTTTTCGTCAGTAAATAAAGTTTTTTTTTTTTTCGAAATGCCCACGCTATTGACCCAGCAAGGTCTTAACAGCTTCACCGGACTACTAAGGCGAGCGCTTAAGGCACTCAGCCGATTTTATTTTGGCAACCAGCTCAAGGGTGCACGGCACACCTCGGCTAGGCTGTTGCCTGTTCCATGCAAAATCGCGACCTATCTTAGCTAACCTAGCTAACTATTCATATATGTATGAGTTGTTGAAACGTATATGTGTACCAAGCATACACGCCTCAACAACTCCTCCATATATTTATTATCGGAAAATTAAGAGTTTTTCAGTTCGATGAGGGAAAAAAGTAAACCCTTCCACTTTCACGTGTAAGCGTGTAGGCGTGCACGTGTGTGGGGGTGATCGTGTAGTGTTGTAGGAGTGATGTATATTTGTGTGTCACCGTATCGCGCAAGCAACGCACTCAAGGGCTCCCTACCGAGGGATCGAACCTAGGCTTGAGCCACTGCCGTGGGAGGCCTAATCGGGTGTAAATAAAGTAATTTACAAGGAAGCTTGAGGTATATAATTTTTCAAGTTTTTTTTTATTATCAAGGTAAGACTAAGTCCGTTAGTAAATTTATATATATAATAATTAATCAGAATGGTTACGCCTATTGGTTATTTTTTTGTACTATTAATATTTTTTAGGATAATGATTTTTATGTAAGAATATATTACATTTTTTTTATTGCAGCACGACAAAGTGGCTGTGCTATGCCTGATGGTAAGCATAGTACAATCCAAAAACATCGGCAACCACCGAGATACAGATTATCCATCACTGGTCGCCGCTGTCATGCCGGCCTGTGTAAGTGTCTTTTCACGTTACGCTTGAAGGACCCCATGTCATAAGAAGGAGGGAACACACTAGCCGGGAGATTGTTCCACAGTTTCACGGTACGGCAAAGATATGACGATGCGAACTTTTTGGTTCGTGCCCAGATACAATTTACCGTAAAACTGTGGCTACGAAGGCCAGTGTGAGTAGTTCGGTCGTGGAAAGAGGAAAAAGGGATTAAGTTAAATAACTCGTCGGAGCACTCGCCGTGATACAGACGGTAGAACACACTCAGAGAGGCTTTGTCCCTGCGCAACTGAAGCGGCTCTATATCGATTGTTACATCTGCATCATTCACAATGCGGATAGCCCGTCTCTGCAACCTGTCCAGGGTATCCAAGAGTGCGGAACCGTCCCAAAGGTGCGAACAGTATTCCACGCAAGGCCGAACTTGTGCCTTATAAAGGAGATATAGCTGTTCAGGCATAAAAAACCGTCGCACCCTGTTCAGGATACCGAGTCTCCGAGATGCAGTGGAGATCAATCACGCTTACGATGTAATCCCTAGGATTGAGGTCGCTGCGAATATCTATGCCTAAAATATTGAGGCTATCTCGCATTGCGAGCGAGACATTCTGAAGAGTTGGAAGGGGAATAAATGGGGATTTTTTGCAGGAAAACGCACACACCTGTGATTTGTTAGCATTGAACTGAACCAAATTACTTGCTCCCCATTTAGAAATGCGAAGCAAGGACCGGTCAAATTCAGTCACAAGTTCTTGCCGTCTCTTTTCTATTTCTCCCCGACGGCTAGAAGGCTTGCTGTAATAGGACTTATGGATGGTGCTGTCATCTGCATAGCAATGAATATGGCCTAGAGGCAACATATCATAATTGTGATAGTACAGAGCCTTGAGGAACTCCAGCATTTATTGATATGAGCTGCGACTCGCATCCTTAATAAGCTAGAAGATCACCCGTTGATCGGTTTTGGCGAAAACCATATGGCCGATCGTTAATAAGCGAGTGATCCTCCAGATAACGGACAAGCTGGGTGTTGATAATGCGTTCCATGATCTTGCACAACACTGAGGTTACGGCAATTGGACGGTAGTTGTTAGGGTCCGACCGATCTCCCTTCTTGGGAATCGGTTGAACATTGCCTTCTTTCCAAGCCCGGGGCACGACACCAGAGACGTAAGACAGGCGGTATAAGCGCGTAAGTATTGGAGTCAACTCGGCTGCACATTTTTTTACAACAACCACTGGGATACCATCCGGGCCACTAGCTTTCCGGACATCAAGTGATCGAAGTTGTTTCAGTATGTCACGTTACCTAAATCGTAATTCAAGCATGGTGATACCGCAGCAATAAATAGTAAGCGGTTGAACGTTTAGATCATCGAGCCAGGAATTCGCCGCAAAGAGATTGCCCAGTAGTGTCGCTTTCTCCTGCGGCTCGTTGGCTAAATTCCCATTAGGGTACCTCAGTGGCGGGAACGTTGGACGACAAAAATTAGCTTGCACAGCCTTGCCCAGACTCCAGTAGATTCGACTGTTAGTTGGATGAGTTACGAGTTTATGACCTAAGCGTGCAATGCGCTGGGCATCTGCTCTAGAATAGGCCCTCTTGCAAGCTTTGGTAGCAGAGTTATAGGCTGATTTGAGGGTGTTGAGATTAGGATCCTTGTTAGCGCGACCTTTGATCCAATCACGATACGTGGCTTGCTTTTTACTAACAGCATCAGCACACTCGCGATTGTACCAAGGGCGTCCTTTGCGATTATCGACGATCTCGGAGGAAGGAATATAATACTCCATGGCCATTTCGATCTCGTCAGCAATCGCATCGGCAATCGCTGAGGGATCTTTCCCGTCAAAATAGCGTCGCTGCCAAGGAATGGAAGCAAGATAATCTCGCATTCCGTCCCAATCTGCTGACGAGTAGTGCCAGACTTTGGGCTTAATTCTTACACTAAGTGGAGGAGGAGCGCGTGGCACAGACGATAAGATAAGACAGTGATCCGATATGCCCAAAGGGGCATCGACTGTTATATCATACCCGGTTGGATGGCTCGTCAACAGAAGGTCTAGTAAAGAGGGCGCATGACCTGTGATATCAGGAATCCGGGTGTGCTGGATTACTAGTTGAGTCAGGTCATGTGTTAAAGCGAATGCATGGGCAGATCGTCCTGCATGGTCCGTCCTAGAGGAACCCAATCACATTTCGTGGTGTGCATTAAAGTCCCCTAAGACCACCAATTCCGCAGTAGGGAACTGCTCCTGTGCGTCATCTACTGCCTTACTCATGTATTCAAACAGCCGAGTAGTCTCATCATCCCCATTATGGAATCTATAGAGGCACACGTAGATACGGCTTTGAGTGCCCAAGTCCACGTGTAACCAAAGGACAGAAAAGGAACGATCCTCCACGCAGCGCAATCGACGACAGCACAGCTCCGACCGTACATATACACAGACACGGGCTTTGTCTTGTAAGTTCTCCTCAAGCTGGTAACCGGGATAGTGTAAATAAGATGTATCGGCCGGACGGCGTATCTGTGTTTCGGTCAGGAAGAGCATGTCAGGCTGAACCGTCTCGAAGTGTTGATAAACGGCATTTAAGTTAGAATGAAGTCCACGGATGTTAATGAACTCCATCGAAAAAGCGGCGTAGGGGTTGTGCACCGCTGTTGAACCTATACTTATTGTTTGCGCTGTCTTTTTTTTTTTAAGAAGAAAACGTGGAGAGCGGACAACCTTCATCCAAGCACAGAAGTAGTCAATGTAATTCACCGACTCACTAAAATTCCTGTAAGGTTTGCACTGACCCGGCGGACGGAAGGGCTCCGTACCCCCCCCCGGAATAGGTCGCCGGGACCCCAAATCCGGTCACCAACCGGCACGACGAACCTACCCAAGATTATGCGCGGCATGGTGGGGCAGCCTTTCATGGTGGTTATCCACGATTGGGGCCCTATACGGTACCGCGGGCAGCCAGCGGAACAACCGTTTCTACAGGTCTCCCTGGCCGCCGGATCAATGAAACTCTCTTAGGCGGTGAGTCGTTGGTGAAATCCATTGGTACCTGGGCAATGACGAAAGTCACCCGGTACTAGATATGCACAGGCTGATCCCAAAATGCGACGCGCAGAAGCGAGTCACTATGACGGGCTTTTTCGCCATATACATGGTGGTCGCGACCCAGTCGGGCTGTAAAACCCTACCATCCCGCTATCGCCATTGCTTCGTTCGTTGATCAGCAGGGTGCACCACGTGCAGGTGAGGTTGGCTTGGTGTCTCACGTCTTAAGATGTTATTCGACACCACTTACACCCCTTTACGAATAAGTGAAAATATTGGGCTAAAAAATGTCCATATGAAAAAGATAATGTATAAGAAAATAATAGGAGGGAATTACGTATACATTTTCCGGCAATGCACTTGTGACTCTCCTGTTGTTGCTAGTGTCTATGGATGGCGGTGACGAATTAACACCAGGTGAACCACCTATTCGTTTGCCTCCTATGATATTATATAAAAAACCTACTAGATTGTAAAATGCACAAATATTTTTTCTAATTCTATTGGTAATTACGGAGGTTAGCGCACTAAAAAAATACAAAAAATTCTCTTGAGTTTTATAGTATTTGTAATATCGTCACTGTTGCTAATGTTTATTATAGAAAAGCGTAATTAAGTATAGCTTATTCTTCAAGTTCAAACGTATTATACTCACTTAAGTCCCAAAATGTTCAATTTCTGTGTTTTCAAATAACATTATTAATTATGTAACATATATTTATTCCACATGGGAAATTCAGGATATCGTTTGATGAAAAAAATCGTTTTCATATTCCAAAATCTGCAATTTTTTGTATATTCCATGCGCAATAAAAATGTATCAAAGACCTGGCAGTTCGACAATGAACTATGTGTAAGGCATAAAAACAGAACTAACAACAGGGTTCAGTAATTTTTTATGGTGTTTAAAAAAAGGACTATTTGTGAAATACACTGCAATTAAAGATCAATGATAATTTAACGTAAATGCCAATTTATGGCCATCATAATTATATGAATATGATAGTGCATATATATAAATGTACACTCTGGCATTGGCATTGTACACACATCACGCAAAATGTACTGCATAAATATGGATTAATTTAAATTTTATTTATTAGATACCACCTTATCTAAAAGTGGTCTTAATTATTGTCACATTTAATCTAAAGTGTTAAGAAACGTAAAAGAAAGAAAGAAGAAAAGTGGGGCAAGCGGCGTGGTGTGTATACGCAGGACATCAAAGACGAATTCACAGATATCAGCTATAATATGACCACAACCGCTGTACTGCTGCGCCATAAGACTGTCTGTGTCAGATGCACATCAGCCAAAATATCTAAAAATGGGTCGTGTTATGAATAGAGATTTGATATTTCCAATAATTAAAGATTAATTTTGTTTATATTGGTTCTTTATTTGTATTTATCTAACAATCATATTGGAGAAAAACAGGGATTGAATACAATTATACTCAAAAATATACAGCTTCAAACTATTGTGTTTTGATATCGTAAGATCTGTCTGACACTAGGAATCTCATGTGAGTTCATACTCTTCCTTACCACTGCCCACCTCCCCGCACATACCTAAGGCGCCGTACAGCGGTTGCAATCAGACTATAAATAGGAAATATTCAAGAATATTGGGTATTTCCAATGTAACACCAGACTTTTTGATAACAGATCTCTAAAAAAGGAAAAACCGTTGACCGATCACTTGGAAAAATTCAATTACACGGCTGTCCGGGGCTTGCATTTTAATAGACATACCGAAACAGCGAACTGGCAACAAATCTAATCAAAGTTGTCCCAGAAATGGAACATTCGACCTTTGACGCCTCGCTTGAGCCCTTAAAGTTTTGCATTCTGGAGAAATTTGGCTGTATAAATTATATATAATTTATCTATGAATTTTAAACTATACTAACTTAATGAAAATGGCGATAGAATACCTACAAAAAAGATAAACAATCCAAACTTGAACTGGAACTTCTTAGGAACTGTTCATAGCAAAATTGAATACACGATGGGACTAATAAATCTGAAGGAATTAAAATATATTTGCTACAACTGTGGTGATGCTCTATTGTTTCTAATATTTTAAGAACATGTTTTTATAGAATTATTTAAATTAATATTTAATCCATGATTTCGGGGTGTAAGGGGTGTCGCGTAACATCTTAAGACTTGAGACACCCAAGCCAACCTCACCTACACGTGGTGCACCCTGCTGAATAACGAACGAGGCAATGGCGATAGCGGGGTGGTAGGGTTTTACAGCCCGACTGGGTCGCAACCACCATGTACATGGCGAAAAAACCCGTCATAGTGACTCGCTTCTGCGCGTCGCGTTTCGGGATCAGCCTGTGCATATCCAGTACCGGGTGACTTTCGTCATTATGGCCGGCATGACAGCGGCGACCGGCGATGGATAATGTCTCTCGGTGGTTGCCGATGTTTTTGGATTGTACTATGCTTAACATCAGGCGTAGTGCAGTCACTATGTCGTGCTTCAATAAAAAAAAAAAAATGATTTTATATTTCAACATTTCCTGTATATTACAGGTTTTTGTAAATTTGTAGATCTTCCAACAATACTCATACGAATATTATACACACATCAAAAAAGTCTAAGCAACATGCGTGATATTACAAATTTTATCATTTATATTAATTAATTTCTAAGTATTTACTCAAACAAAGTGCGTAGGTAAGTAAATTTTTTTGTTATTAATGACATACTGACTGGTTGTAAAAAAAAAAAATTGATTATGTTTTGTTTTTTCATAAAATTCAAATGGCTGCGAATTTGTTTGAATTTAAGTGCGTTTTAATTGCTACGTTTAGTCTTGATTTTATAATTTTACCAACCATTTAAATAAAGTTAGCGACAAAATTGAATTGTTAGATATTCTTTACGTCATGAAGCGACGTCATTTGATGGCAGATAAAATGCAAAGAGCTGTAGGGATGTTGCAAGCGGTAAGTAATCAATCTCAGGTATCTCGACATTTTGGCATTAATAGAAGTGTTATTTGTCGTCTTTGGCAGCGCTACAATAATACAGGAGAACCCGCTGAACAGCATCGAGGCCGTAAAGGAGTACAACCACTTGGCAAGACCGGTACATACAACTGACTGCAAGACGCCAGCCGATGTTAACCGCTCGAGAGATAAGTTTGAGGCTATAAATTTCAAGTGGTGTTGATGTAAGTCCTCAAACTGTGCGAAATCAACTGCATGAGTTCGGCCTACGAGCTCGACGCCCAATCAGGTGACCACCGATACGTCACGAGAATCGCGCTCGTCGATATGAATGGTGTAGAGAACGCATAACATGGACCCAGGAACAATGGGATAAAATTATGTTTTCCGATGAGTCGCGATTCGGGTTTAAGCAAACAAGAAGGGTGCGAGTGTATCGTCAGCCCGAAAATACTGATAGGCTCAGGTGCGTTCAGGAAGTTCATCCATACAGCAGCTCAACAGTTGTTATGGGCGGGTATTATGAAGAACAGGCGAACTGAGCTCGTTTTTGTAAATGGAAACATGAATGCTGAAAATTACATTGAGGATATTCTCAGACCTTATGTCTACCCATTTGCACAAACCTTTGGCTCCGATTTTAGGTTAATGCATGAATATGCGCGTTCACATACAGCTCGGCGAACCAGTGAATACTTTGCAACTGAGAACATCCGGGTATTGCCCTGGCCTGCACAATCGCCAGATCTCAACCCCATCGAGCACGCATGGGACATGCTCCAGAGAGGTGTTTTGAAGGACTTGGACGGAGCGACAACAACCCAACAGCTGAAGGATTTGCTACAATTCCATTGGGAGCGAATACCGCAAGATGACATAAACAGTCTCATTAATTCAATGAATAATCGCTGCCGACACGTTCTGAATAGCAAAAGAGACCATACTTTGTATAAAATTGTTCTATTCTTTCAGAATAAATACATTTTCTTTAGAAATTTCATTTTGTAAGAAAAAAGTTTAGTTTCTTATGTATCTTAGTTTTTACAGTATATTCTAATATTGTTCATTTCTGTTATTAAAAGAACTTATAAAGACAACAGCTGTTATTTTTACATCATAGAACCCTAAAGATATTATTTTAAAAATAAAATACAACGTTATAATGTGAAAAACCATCCTAAAATTTTAAGTTAGTACAAGTTGCCTAGACTTTTTTGATAAGTGTATTAACGGATTGCTTAGGAATGGAACTAGCTACCTTCCCACGCCACAATTATACTAAAGGAAGCTTAGGTCGTCAGCTTCTCCTATGTCTTTCTTCACTTACTGTATGTAAGTAGCATCGATACAGTATGATATACTCTTCTATTTCCCATTATCAACTATTAAATAAGGTATCACAGCTTTTAAACGCATATCATTCTACACAGAGTCAATTTTTTGTATCTTCCCCTATTTCCAGATCTGTCCTTATTCTCGTTTAGTTTTGACTAACAAGCTGAAACGCATGATAACTAACAACCTAGTCTTCTTAATCTATATACATCAAATGCTGAGTGCGGATGCGCATCACTTTAGAGCTACTGCACCTATTTGGTTATTTTTTTTCTTGTTTGCAACTGTCAGGACAAGGTTCTTATAAGAATGTTTGAAAAATAGTCCCGAAGAATGATTGAGACACAATATTACTATCTTTAGAAATATTGTCGGAATTGACAGACTGACGTTCAGTTCTTCAGGTGCCATTTCTTTTCATTATATGGCCATACTCGTAAGGGACAATTTTACATCATTTTCTTCTTCGGTGTACTCAAGAGAAACCGGGCCAAATGGCTAGTTTATTGTGAATAACATAGAATATATGTAACTTGATTTAACTTTTACTAACCCAGTGCTTCGAAATATAAATTTTCAAGCAAGATAATGCCATTACAGACTACACTATCAAGCTTGGGTAGTTAACAGCTCATAAGAAATTCCACACTAACGCATTTGAATAATGCATCCTCTCATAAGCTCCGTTACATGAAACACTAGGTAAGACTTTGTTATACAAATTCTAGATATGACAACCGCAGCTCACTGGTACAAATTATAAAAAGGTCGTATGTAATGGACTTATCATTTAAAAAACTATCTTATATTTTTTATACTCTAGGTAAGTTTTGGTATTCATTAGGTAGTGAAATAAGTTATGTAATTGAAAGAAAATTGATACTGGTTCATTGACTTCGGTGCGATCTGTTACATTATTTTCTTCAAATTATTGAATATTATAACCATGTTTATTTCGAATATTATAACCAACCACAATATTACAACCAAGATTATTTAGAACATTTTTTTATATCATAGGAGGTCAACGAACAGAAAGACACCTGACCTTAAGTGATCTCCGCCGTCCATAGACACGTAACATCCGGGGGGTCACAAGTACTTTGCCAGCCTGTGTTGATGGAGAAGTAAGGGAAGAGGAGAGGAGGAAGGTGAGGAGAGGTGGGTATCCGACGCTCTCACTGACCGAACGAAACGCAACAATGCAAGCACTGTTACTTCACGTCAATACTTCTGTGGGTTGGATAGTACTACCCCGGACTAGCCGACCCATTTATGTTGAAACTAGTAATCATTTCAGCGTGGTTCTACCACGTATGATGATAAACCCCCCCGATTAGTCATTTATCTCGACAGTTGAAAAACTCTCACCTAGTACCTGCGATTTAACTTACTTTTGAGGACTGGCATATGAGAGCTAGTCTTCCTCTAGATTTAGCGTGCTTATCACCTTCACATTCGCATTTAACACCAGATGAGGCCGTACTAGAGGAGTTAAAAAAATTGCTAACAAAAATGCAATTCCTATACTCAAATCAAAGTGACTGTTATTATATGACAAAGCAACCTAAAAATATATACGCGACACAATAAATAATATCGTCATTATAATTGCATGGAGTTTGTCTCCATTTATTAGGTAAACAAAAACTTTTCAATAAAAGGTTGGATACAAAATAACCAATGTAATATTTCAAAATTCTTTTGAACGCAGCTGCAGACTGCTAGTTGTGTACAGAAAGCAGAAAAAGTGCGGACAAAGAATCTGCGGAAAAAATAAATTCTATTGCTATAGACATATTTACTTTTCAGTTCAAGGATAGATTATATTTGTATTGTCTAGGTATAATGAGAGAAATTAATTTGATTGACTTAAAATGTAAAAGAAAAGAAGAAAGAAAAAAAAGGTTTGTAAATTTGTAGCAAAGTTTGACCATATCGAATATAGATGCCCAGAGTACAAATCTAAGTATAGATATGTATTATATCATGTGTAAAACATCGAATCAACTTAAGCATAGATTAATACTAAAGGGCATAGCCGGTTAAATATGGGAAATCTGCCCCCATGGCTTTTTTGACCCAAACTTAGGGGATCGATTTGGCATCAAATAAAAATAATTCACACCAATTTTTAGTCCTTTAAGTCAAACGACGTTCGAGATTTTCAAAAAAACCTGTTTTTTTATTTTAATTTTATTTTTATACTAAAATTCGGAGTTAATCGATGGTGATTTTTTTCTTATTCTTAGGATCTTTAAACATAAAAATATCGTATGATCATCGTTTTTCAACGAAAAGTCGATTTTTAATGAAGAAAAGAAAATTCAAATCTTGTTTTTTTTAGGGTTTTTAGTACAGTTCGTTAACAACAATTGAACGCAATAAGCGTATGAAAAGAATACCGTAGGTTAATTTCTTATTTTTAAATAAATTATTTGCAATAATTTTGTTTAACAGTATTTTTATGTATGACATTTAGGGTAAACGTATTTATCGTTATATTGAAAATCATGCAGTCCATTCTATAAATATTATATCCATGTTGTTTCTCGAGACTGTACTGCGTTTTACAACTGTTTCGGGTACTATGAATTACATAAGAAGTTCCTCTGTGAAATTATCATATGCTTATTAACTGCATGACCTGTTTTAGATCACTAAATAAAATTTAACACATTCAACTACTTCACAAATCTGTCTACTAGATTACTGCAGTGAAAACTTTTTTAGGCACGTTGGGCGGTATTTTTGGCAGGAGATAAATTTAGAAGTTCGTGTCACGACATGCCACGTAAGCATGACCGGCCGTATTGCACTTGCGCGACTTGCGTAAGACTAGCGACGCGTAGTATAGGAGCCCGTGTATATGCAGTGTTGATATTTTGCAGCTCATCATACGTTTGTTTGCTTAATAGATTAATCAATAAACAAATTCTAAAATTTAAACATGATCACAATATAATTAATATGAAAATTCAACATATTTGTTTCGAGTTTTAATTTCTATCAGCAGTTTGCATGACCTCCTCGACTTTGTTAATATATTGTGAGGAAAGTACACTAGCACGTTGAAAATTATTGTATGTTTTTATTAATCTATTCTGGTTTCGTTATTGATTTATGAGCTGCAGTTAACAAGTTTCGTAATAAGGAGTATGTAGCCTATAGAGGAATTAACTTATAGCGGTTCGCTACTAGGACCTTATAAAAAGTAATTAAAGTTATTTTAATTTAGACTAGCTCTTCACCGTGGCTTCGCCCGCAGTACTATCCCCAAAATGATTAGACTGGTTTTCACGAAACTTCCATTGGCAGATAGCTGATTTTATAAAAAGTAATTTAAGCAATTTTAATTTATACTAGCTGGTAACAGTGGTTTCGCTCGCAGTACTATCACCAAAACGGTTAAAAAGATCTTCACGAGACTTTCACTGACAAATAACTGACCTTATAAAAAATAATTTAGGCAATTTTAACCGTGGTTTCGCCCGCAGTGCTATCTCCGTAACGGTTACACCAATCTTTACGAGACTTTTTCTGGCAGATTGCTGACTTTATAAAAATAATTTAGGTAATTTTTATTTATAATTGCTGTTAACCGTGTTTTCGCCAACAAAACTTTCTCCAAAACTGTTAGACAGATGTTCACGGGATTTTCATTGGTAGACAGTGAACCTTATAAAAAGTAATTGAGGTTATTCTATTTTGGACTAGCTGTTACCCACGACTTCGTCCATATGAAATTAAGCAAAAATATGTTGTTCACTGTAAACATGTGCGTATTTACCGCGTTTTAGTATATAAAATTTTATATCTTGATTTATATATGCAAGATTCAACACGTCATCACATTCATGGTTTACAATTTAATATAATAATTATTATTATCAATTTTTAAGATAGAAGAGGTATTTCTAATAAGATATTAGACCATAAACTTATTGACAATATTGGCACATTATATCATTATCTATTTTTAAGTCATTTTTTTATTAGTTCTTTGTACAGTGTAAGTGAGCACTAAGGTAGTTATATGGTTGGTTACTGTTCCAAATATGTTGGTTATGATAATCCTCACTAATTACACTGTTAGTATCTATATATCTAAGGTACACGTTACATGTTACTGTCAGTAGCGTGTGTGTCGTACTTACAATAGTTTTTAAAGAACATTTCTATAATTGTACATAGTTTCATAAATTCGTAATTCTTTAATACAATTTTAAAAAACGCGTGCGGATCTGCGGGTACAGCTAGTATATAATATATAACCTTCATAAATAAAGTGGCTTCTATTGGTAAAAGAATTTTCAAAATCAGTTTAGTAGGTCCAGATATTATTACCCCCTACAATTTCACAAACTTTGCCTTTTTATAATATTAGTATACATTTTCAACTACAAATCCGACATACTAAAATAATTTTAAGCTTATAATATAATCTACTTTTTTATTCATAGATAAAGGAAATTAGAAAAAAAGATATGGACTGATCAAGAGTACGCAGAGAGAAAGGTTGCGGTCTTTTAAAAATGCTATAATTTAACGCGACCATTTACCTTACAGTTTTGAAGATTAGTAGCCAAAGTTGTCTCTGGATTTAAAAATATTCACCATCGTTGTGAGCAGTGTGAGCATACTAAAATAAAATACAATAGGCAGCCCGAATTACTTGATTGGAGGCAACACAATTTTTTACAGAACAAAACAATTATGTGACCGACAAACAATTCAGAAACGAATGCAAATTAAATCCAAATCGCCCTCTCTGTCCATTGTTTCGTACCTGTTCCTATAATAATTACTTTGTTACGCCCACAAAAGGAATGTTTATTTTATTCGCTGGTGCGTTACTTTGTTTCTGTATACATCAGTACGACAATCGAGCGCTATGTCCTGTTTTGCATGGTACGGGTATAGAAACTGAATATGGAGCGCCCACTCCTCCAACGCGTGCGAGTGAGAGGGTGCTAGTGATCGCGTCGCGAGATAGTTCGATCTCGCTCGGGATCGCGCATGCGCACTTTCACTGCGCGAGGTGTGCCTCAATACGCCGCCACTGCATGACAGAGCGAGATGCCTGCATCAGGAACCCCAAAAGGCCCTTCTAAGGGCCAATCAGACGTCTCCACTACGACCCGGCATCGCCCAACGGACCCCGCTGAAGCCCAAACGATTACTACTAGCGCCCCTACCGGACGAAGAGCGAAGCACATTCGATCATTGTCCTGCGGATCCCCGAAAAGTCGCCGCTCTCTGAGCCAATCAGAGGGCGACTCGACGAAAGCATGCCAGACAGGGACAGATGCAATAACAATTGCACAGAGGAACCCTAGTCCCCCG